>JANSVK010000157.1:0-82825 GCA_030068005.1 Cladophialophora exuberans
GGCACCCAGTATGTGGTGGTGCGCTTCCTCGAGTTTCCCACGCTTAACCTCCCTCGCCTCGAGTACATAATGAGGGTCCCATCCCGTTCCTGGCCTCTAGGCCACGAAGCCCCCTCTTTTTTCCCCTGCTCTCTCTTTCCTCTTACTGGTCGCTGGGTTTAATTCAAAGCGGAGGCGAACGGTCTAATGAGCACTCACTCCAAGCGGGTGCGAAAAAGCAAGAAGGCGAGCCAAGTTATCGGAATCCTACCCCCGTAGAGCCAATCCCTGGAGACGGATTCCATTCTCCGAATCAGCCCAGATTTTCACTGAAACGGCATTCGAAAGTGAATACTCCGAGCTGGTATCGAGAAGCCACTATAAGCAGCAAAAAAACACACATGGAATCCTTCCCACTTACATGCAATACTAACAGGCAGGGTTTTGAGACTGCAACTCGACATGCCGCCTCTTAAGTTGAAAATCGCCCTCGCCGGCCTCGGGAGGATCGGCAAAAAGCATGCCGCCAACATTCTCAACCTAAGTAAATTAGTCGACTTTGTGGCTGTTTTTGCTCCTACAACAGCAGAGTTCCAATGGGGAGCAGAAAATCTGGCCCCGTATGGGGTGTTCCTCTATTCAAGATACGAGGAAATGATGTCTCACCCAGGCCTCGATGCGGTGCTGATAGCTACAGCGGCTGCCGTTCACGAAGTAGAGATCATACAAGCTCTCGGACAGAACCTCCACGTTTTGTGCGAGAAGCCTCTGTCTACCGACATCGAAGCGGTAGGTACAACTGAGCAGCTCTGGGGTCATGATAACGCGGTATAGCTAACAGTAAGCTCGATTACAGTGCAAGAGGATATTACAAGCAGCTCAAGAGAAGCCCCAACTGAAGGTGATGTGCGGTTTCTCACGCAGATTCGATGCCAGCTATCGCGACGCGAGACAAAAAGTCACGGCTGGACTGATTGGAGAACCGAGCTTGATTCGATGCCAATCCTGCGATAAATATGATTCTGGCGGCTTCTTCGTGCGGTACTCGGCCCTTTCAGGGGGCATATTTGTTGACATGGGCATCCATGATGTGGACTTGACGCTCTGGTTTTTTGGCGAAGATACGGTCCCTAAAGTCATCACGGCGACAGGGAGTGCGGTCTTACATCCGGAGTTGCTTACTACAAACGATCGCGACAACGCGATGGGGCTGATCGAGTTTCACGGAGGAAAAGTCGCGCAGTACTTTGTCTCGCGAATGATGGCTCACGGGCAGGATGACTCGACCGATATCATCGGCACAGAAGGAAAGGTCACCGTCAATGCTGAGCCTGCTAAAGACCTCGTCAATTTGTGCCACGCAGGTGGAATAACGCGCGAGATTCCGGAAGAGTTCTGGGCCCGATTTGAACATGCCTTCGCCCAGGAACTGCGAGAATTCACGGAGGCGTGCCTGTTCGACAAGCCGTTGCCGATGAAACTGGAGACGGCAGTGAAATCGCTCGAGATTGCCGCCGCCCTACAAGAGAGCTTGGTTACAGGCAAGCAGATCCGGTTCGACGATCAAGGGCGACGCATGTTCAATTCGGTGCTTTAGAGAAGCGCTCTTCACTTCTGCGTTTGAAGGTAGGCATGGATCTCCAGTTGCAGGTAACTTGTCTAGGCTCTAGAACTGGAGGTGCTCTCGGCAGTCTACCAGGCCCCGAACCCAGACTATGGCAATTGTTTGTCGAATCCTGCTATATACGTCAAAACGAAGGTGTTTGATATTACGAGCTGGCTGCACTCTTCGTGCCACTGATGTGTCTTAGCTGGCCCCTAAGCCATATGTGCCGACTCTTGCTCTCTCTAAGAATCGAGTCCCTCATCTAAGTAAAAGTCTAATGTCATCCTATCGAAACCTTTGAGACTATGCCCTGTACTCAGTATCGCTTTCCGTGATCGCATATCAAGATCGAGATAGAGTCGATGGCTTTGCGATTTCCGTTCAAGCTCCGCGCAACAACTGATGATTTGCACCGGGTGGCACGGAAGTCAAGAGTGCAGGGCCAACGTCACATGGACTAGATATTGTATCTGTCTATAATTTTCCCTTCAAGGGTCTACTTGTCCGTGTTCCCTATGGTAACACTCTTGAGAACTTGGTACTCTTCCATGCCATAAAGGCTACCTTCTCGACCATATCCACTCTCCTTCACCCCTCCAAAAGGAGCTTCCGCCGCCGAAATCTTACCAGTATTCACACCTACCATACCGACTTGAAGTTGCTGAGCAACTCTCAACGCCCTGCCCACGTCCTTAGAGAAGAAATAGCCTGCCAGGCCGAAGGGGGTTCTGTTGGCTAGCTCAATGGCCTCCGCCTCGGTCTCGAAGCTGAATATCGGAGCCAGCGGCCCGAATGTCTCTTCTTGGGCCACTAGCATTGAATCTGTGACGCCGGACAAGACGGTTGGCTCGTAGAAGAAGCCCTTGCTTGAACTCGGCACCCCTCCAAACTCAATCTTGGCACCTTGACTTACAGCGTTCTCGACGTGCTCGAAAACCTTTTGCACAGCGGCTTTGTTGACAAGGGGTCCTTGTGTTGTCGACTTGTCCAGGCCAGGGCCGGTCTTCAAGGCGGACACCTTTGCGACAAGCTTGTTGGTGAAGACTCCAACGACCGATTTATGCACGAACAGACGATTTGCGCTAAGCATTGTCAGTCACTACCATTGGCTCACAGCGCGATGGCTACACTTACCAGACGCAGGTTTGTCCGGAGCATCGAAATTTACAAAACATTGCACCTTCCACCGCCAGATCTAGATCTGCGTCATCAAAGACGATGAATGGCGCATTGCCCCCAAGCTCGAGGCTGACTCTCTTCAGCGTTCCTGCGGCCAGCTTAGCCAACATTTTTCCCACCCCGGTCGATCCGGTAAAGCTGATCTTCTGAATCTTGGGGCTGATAGCCAGTTCAAGAGCGGCTTGGCGATCTTTGGTAGGACAAACTTGAATCACACTGTTCGGGATTCCTGCCTCGATGGCGAGCTTGATCAAAGCAAGACAGGTATATGGTGTTTCGCTCGGGGGCTTGATGACCACGGCGCAGCCACTACCCAGGGCAGGGGCAATCTTCCTGGTAATCATAGCGGCAGGGAAATTCCATGGCGTAATGATACCGCAGACTCCAACGGGTTCTTTGGTGGTGAAAACAGTGGAATTGGCAGTGGACGAAGGTATCGTAACGCCGTAACTCCTCGTAGCCTCCTCTGCAAACCACGAAATAAAACTTGCGGCGTAGATGACCTCTCCCTCTGCCTCGCTGTAGGTCTTGCCATTTTCAAGACAGAGTATAGTGGCCACTGTGAGATAATATCAGCAACAGAGCCCGTATTTCCAAATCACAGGGATACTCACAATCTTGTTTGTTCGCCAGTATCAGGTCGTTCCACCTCCTGAGGAGAGCACCTCGCTGAGCCGCTGTTGTGGATCGGTAGTATATCGGCTGGGCTCGGTGGGCATCGTCAATAGCGGCTTGGAAATCTTCAAGATTGCAATTCGCGACCTTTCCAAGTACATCTCCGGTGGACGGTTCTGGTGGTTCGGATCAGCGGGCTGCATCCCTGCTTCTTCACCGCTGCATACCAATCACCGCAAATGTTTCTGACTTTTTCAGCCACGCTCCTCCCACAAAGGCATCCGCAATAAATAGATCCCGGTTTCTAAGCTACGCGAAAAGGTCAGCTTAGAGTAGAAGTGACTTTTTCGTGAATGCGCCCACTTCTGAAAGCGCTTTCTCGTGGTAAGCGACTGCAAGGCTCCCCATCGCGTCGGGTTAAGTGTAAGCTGTGACTGTAGTCTTCTAATTGAGAAGTATTCCTCTCCCCTTCGCCGAATCTAAGCCCACTGCGCAATGTAAAGAGCTATATACATGCTCTTCATGAATCCGGGGCGAATCATATCGGAATTAGCACGGGTCGTTTGTCGTTGTCCTGATTTTGTCGGAAACCCATTCCCGGGGACCTTAAAGGTCAAATATGCCCAAAATAGGAGGGCCTGTAGTTACAGCTGATTGGTGAAGAACGAAGGAGAATCGAGTGATCAGCATCATGTTGGATCTTTATGAAGCAGTGGACCATGCCAGAGCTCGTTGATTGCCCGGCGAACTCGGATGGACTGTGATTTTGGAGTGGACAGTCTTGACAGCTCCAGTGAACCTTGTCTCCGTGAAAACTGAGAGATCCTCAAAGGTGGCTACAGCATAAATTTCTACAGTATGACCGAAATAATAATTTAGCCACATCGTAGCGAGTTGAAACCATTTTTGTAAATCAGGGGTTTGATCGGCGTGTCCATATAATCCGCTGTAGCAAAGGGCGCGGATTCCTTTTTCCGATATCCTACGGCGGCCAGAGCAGCAAGCACAACCGTCAACCCGCCAAACTGTGGAATGCCCGGGTCCCATCTGGCTGTTGGGACTCTGGCTTCCCAGCAAAGACCTTTCAAATGAGCAATTTTGGTGCGCTATGCTTTGATTGTCGGCTGCAATGTTCACCGGGTGTGCGAGAATGCCCAACTTCACGTCACCCGAGCTCAAGCAAACTTATCATTAGTGCGAGGCACTCAGACCAAATCGCGAAAAACGTGACCGATTAACCCTCGTTTCCTGTTCGCCGGAGCGGGGTTCCATAGGCAAAGTCTTCGTCTCCTGGCGACGATCAGCCATGATTGACACCTTTCCTCCCACATAGCAACCCGTGAGAAGAAGATGTCCGCAGGCTGGCCGTTGCAGCAGCAATGTTGCGGAAACATACCACCACCGCCTGCCAAATCTGCCGGGAAAGTAAGACTAAGGTACTCGAATAACCCCATCGTTGTATTCATGTCGTCCTATTGCTCACCCAGCTGTCAGTGCGATGGAGTCCGGCCAAGTTGCGGAAGCTGCTCAAAGAAGGGAAAATTGTGCGAGTATTCTTCGAAAGACGACAAAAGAAAGTATGCATTTTTTTGCGAAGTCAATCCTGTGACTTCGTCTAATTGCTTGGGTGGACGCTGACTCGATCCGAGAATCTCCCTGCGAACGACCATTGATGTGCTATTCAATCGGGTGAACGAGTTAACACAACATACCCTGAAAAATGCCTTGATTGTCCCGTCCTGGGGTGAGTCGGACCAGTCCATAATGGAACAAGTTTGTGCGAGTTTGGAGTTACCTGTGGAAAAGATCATACCACTTTCCCAAGGCCAGACAAACGTCCCGCCGCATCATACACCGGATTCACTTCCAACGTTCGACCCGTGCGCGGTGGTTCCACCTGACGGTGAGATCTCGGCGCTCAGCCAGATCCCGCACGGCAGCCAGGCAAGCCAGACCACCCCTTTCGATATGGTAGACTGGTCCGAGTTTCCTGGGTCTGAGCCGTGGGAGCTGAGTCCATCCGACTGGCCCTGGCAAATCCTGAGCGGCTTCTCAAGTGATCCCTCGGACAGCAACGCCGTCACGAGAGAGGCATTGGCACTCGATCAACTTCCTCCTGCAGTTCAACATCGGGACGACCTTCTGAGCGAACTGCCTGAATCCAATGAGACATCAGAGGACGAAGTTGACGCCGATATCGTCCCTCGGTTGGCTGCCCGGCTTGGCTCCTTGCATGTCGCTGAAGATGGGAGACTCCGTTTCTACGGCACCGCGTCTAACTATCACTTCCTGCTCGGGAACCGCGATCTCCTGCCCTCAAATGAGCCTACCATTCAAGATACAAAACGGGAAGCCCTGATAGCCCTCGAAAATGCCAAATTGGACCGAGAAGTCCCTGCAGCGCTTGAAGAACGTCTAATTGAACTATTCTTCAAATGGCACAATCCTTGTCATATCACCATTGACAGGGCCATGTTTGAGGTCGCACGAACTCAGGACCGCAATGGCCAAGACACATTTTGCTCACAATCTCTGGTAGCCGCCATGTGAGGTCTTCATCATGATGTGTGCACATGAGACACTGACGTTGACAAAGGTGCGCACTCGGGGCCGCATTTGAAGGACGCTATCATCAGTCGTTCATTACGTTTCCTCAGCCACTGGCCGACTTCTTCGCTGCCAAGAGCAAGGTCTTACTAGAAATCGAGCTGGACAGCCCGTGTGTATCGACTGTCCAAACTCTTCTTTTATTGAGCAGCCACGAAGCTGCTGGAGGTCGAGACGCTCGGATGTGGCTGTATAGCGGTAAGCAATGTTCAGACTCCGCTTGGAGCAGCTTCGCCAACTAATCACTCCCAGGCATGGCGATGCGACTCGCTTTTGATCTGGGATTGCATGTCGACGGAGATCCGTACGTGGAACAAGGGATTTTCACCGCCCAAGAAGCGCAAGCGCGTCGAAGCACCTTTTGGAGTTGCGTTGTAGTCAATCAGTATGCTCCCGGCCCCCTTCTTTATGCTCCACCTAACTTTGCAGCCTCTGGGGTTTCAGCCTAGGACGCCCGTTCAGAGTCGACAGCGAAGAAGTCTCAGTCAAAAGATTGCCTCAAACCAGGGCCTTGACCAATTTTGAAAGGTGGACGGATTCGCTCACGACCCCCACCACCACCTCATCGCTTCCCAGTGTCCCCCAGGGCAATGACGAGCTATCATATCTTGTACAGGACCAGTGGGTATCCTTTTGCGACGAACTGGCTCCTCTTGTTCGTATTCTGTGCGCCGTCCCCGTTCCTTCATCACAATGCTTGAGGCTGACATGAAAAAGCTATGGATGCGCAAAAATCTCGAAAGCTGTTCTGCAACAACTCTCCTCGCAGACAACAAGCCGCCTGTTGAAGTGGCAGGAGACATTACCCGAGGCGATTAAAATGCAGCCGCATAATGTGGCCCTCCCTCATGTCTTCCTCCTCCAGTAAGTCCTGAATTGGCGTTGAATATTCCGCTGCATGATCTAACCAAGGACAGTATGGCCTATCATAACTTCTGCATTTTAATCCATCGACCCTGGACATCCAAAGCTTCTCAACCGCGCGGCGGCCTCGGGCCTGGTTACCAGCATGCACGCACCATCTGTCGCAAGTCGGCGTCGGAGATTGCCTCTCTCTTGCGAGATTACGAGACCAAATATCCTCTCCGTACAATGAATGTTTACGTCGTTACCATTATATTCTCAGCGTCGGTGATTTTGATCTTTGGCCTCATTGCAGAAGACACGCCCCAGGGATCGCACAAAGAAGCCGAAAAGATGAAGGTTGCGGGAGACCTCAATACTTGCTTCAGAGCGTTGGACGAGTTATGCCAGTCCTTTGAGTGCGCCAAGCGCACCCGAGACTTTCTGTTTGCGATCCAAAAACGGTGGACCCAATCTAAGCGAGACCTTCAAACGGGCATAAAACGCAAAAGCCAAACGCAAAGCATCGCACAGAATTCCTCGCAGAAGAAGGTCAAGAATAATCAGAGGACTTAGCCACCTTGGCCTAACCAAACAATTGAGGAGTGGATGGCTTGAGACGCAATAGCTACTCCGACCATGACGACGGAATTATCATTTCGCAAAGCTTAGCAAGCTCCCGTCAGAGCAGACGAGGCGCGGGTATCTTACTACATCGTCACCCGCGTTATCTACCATCTAAATGATGCAGTATGGCAGCTGTGATTTCTTTTGTATCAGCTTGACCGCCCAAATCTCGAGTCTTCGTCCCCCCCGCCGTCACTGCGTCAACTGCCGCGTGGATTCTGGCCGCTGCCTCCTCTTCACCGAGCCATTTCAGCATCTCTGCCGCACTGGCGATCGTTCCCAGTGGATTGGCCACCCCTTTGCCCGCGATGTCAGGCGCACTTCCGTGAATGGGCTCGAACATGCTAGGGTGCTGTCTCGATGGGTCCAAGTTGCTTGACGGAGCAATTCCGATACTTCCAGACAGAGCGGCGGCGAGGTCCGACAGAATGTCACCGTGAAGATTGGTCGCCACGATCGTGTCCAATGATTGGGGCTTCTGCACCATCCTCACGGTCATGGCGTCCACCAACATCTTGTCACACGAAATTTCGGGATATTCAGCTCGCACGCTGTCAAAGATCTGATCCCACAGGACCATGCCATGCCGCTGGGCGTTGCTCTTAGTCACTAGCGTCAATTGTTTCTTCGCCCGTGAGCGGGCCGTCTCAAACGCGAACCGCATCGTCCGTTCGATCCCAACATGGGTGAAGATCGCCACCTCGGTGGCAGTCGCGTTGGGCGTGCCGCCGTGCGATATCCCCCCTTGCCCGGCATATTCGCCTTCGCTGTTTTCGCGCACAATGACCCAGTCAAGGTCGCCGTCTGCGCAATTTCGGAGCGGAGATGCCACCCCGGGCAAGATATGAACCGGACGTACATTGACAAACTGGTTGAGCTGGAAAACTATCAGTGACGCGGCTCCGATCCAGAGTGCTCGTAGGGGTGAGATTTGCTCTCACCGTTTTTCGAATGGGAAGAAGCAAGCCCCATAGTGAAATGTGATCGGGTACGCCTGGTTAGACCCGAACAGTGAGTACATTCGGAGGATGAGAGGTTCCGTGGCCGGAAAGAAACATACTTGGTGACCCAACTGCTCCTAGGAGAATGGCGTCGTGACTCGCGAGCGATGCCAATCCGTTTTCGGGGATATAATAACCATGTTTTAGATACGTTTCTGAGCTCCAGTCGTACTCGGTGAAGTGCAATTTAAATGTTCCCAAATCCTCTTCCACTTTCCTTAAAACCTCAATGGATGCGGCAATCACCTCGGTGCCGATGCCATCACCAGGGATGACGGCAATGGCGTGAATACGCGGTTTTGAAATCATAGTCTCGACTGTGCGCTCGAAATTTCGACGTTTCTCATTAAACAACGTCACAAGGACATCTCAAATCTTGTCGTCCGCCTCTCGATTTTGAGCGACTTAATCCCAGGACCGGCATCTTCTTTTATCACAGTATCAAGTTTATCTTAATCGACGAGCCATTGTTCCGGAAGGGGCAGGCATGTGTCATGTGCTGCACGGGATCCGGAATCCGACAACTAGCAGTTCTGGGTTTCAGGATCTACACTTTCCAAAGAGTTCCGGAGAAGGCTTTTTCCACATCATACCTGCGAGGCAATCCGTCAGGTGGGATTTGCGGCATATCCGGAGAAGGCATGCGATCAAGAAAGACATCGCCGTTTCTTTCCCGAAAGACTCACGTCGGGAAAGTCGTTCCCGGCGACAGCGTCAGCCTGTCGCACTGAACGCCGTCGTTGAAGTGTCCACACTTACCAGCGACGCGAACAAATTCACTCAAATAGCTGCACCGCCGGCAGCAGGCAAGAAAACACCACTGCGAAGCCAGGCAAAAATGGCAGACAAGAAATTCATGCTGAACTCAGGTGTCGGGATACCCGCGCTCGGGTTGGGCACATGGCAATCTGCCCCGGGACAAGTCAAGGCCGCGGTCGCGCACGCTCTCAAAACAGGATACAGACATATTGACTGTGCGTTCTGCTACGCCAACGAGGACGAGGTGGGTGAAGGCCTCCAAGAAGCTTTCAACGCTGGCGTCAAAAGAGAAGACGTGTTCGTTACCACCAAGCTGTGGAGCACCTTCTCATCCAGAGTCGAGGAGGGTTTGGACCTCAGCTTGAAGTCCTTAGGCCTCGAGTATGTAGATCTCTATCTTGTTCACTGGCCAATTGCCATGAACCCGAATGGCAAGTCTAGCCGTCCTCAATAATCCAATTATGCAATCTGACGAGACGCACAGGCAACGACATACGGTTTCCCAAGAAGCCTGATGGCTCTCGAGACCTCGACCTCTCTTGGTCGCATACGCAAACTTGGAAGCAGATGGAAGATTTACTGAAGACTCGCAAAGCCCGAGCGATCGGGGTATGCAATTACAGCGTCCGATACCTCCACGAGCTGCTTCGTGACGCCAAAGTTACTCCCGCAGTCAACCAGATTGAGAACCATCCCTGTCTGCCCCAGAATGACATTGTCGAGTTATGCAAGGAGAAGGGCATTCACGTCACAGCATATTCGCCCCTAGGCAGTACCGGATCTCCGCTTGACAGTGACCCATGCGTTCTGTCGCTCGCTGCCAAATATGAAGTGCCGCCATCGACGGTGTTGCTGAGTTATCATCGTAAGTTGAAAGTGACTCTTTTGTACCAATGTGGCCACGCTGACAGCAAGTAGGAGCCCGCGGCAATTCTGTCTTAGCCAAATCCGTGACGCCGAGTCGGATTGAGCAGAACAAATTGTTTATTGACTTGACCGAGGCGGATATGGAAATTCTTGAAGACATTCACCAGAGGACCGGCTTGATTCGATATGTCTATCCCCCTTTCGGAATCGACTTTGGATTCCCGGACAAGTCTTAGAAGCGTTGCAAACGATCAAATGTATTGTGAGCAGAAACCGCTTGTTAGACGACATGGCTTGAAACAGCGCCATTTCCTGATTGGGATAGTTGCCTGCCTAATAGGATATTCTGCAACTTGCAGGTTGGGCACATCAAGTGAGCAACCGTATTTTCCAGGACAGAAAAGGCATCAAATGGCCGTAGAGGGACGCTTTATGATTCATCGAGTCCCGGTATTCCATCTATGTAATTTTACGCCCCTATATCTCAACAGTCATTATCGCTCTATCCTGAGTATGCAGTTCTTGATGGACAAGTGACTTTGAAATGACAATTCGTCAAGCCAGTTGACCAACCATACCATTTACTCTAGCACTCAAAATTCCAGTCATAGTGCCCAACAGAGTTCTAGAGAGCAAGTTGCTAGCGGCGAACATGAGAACGATCATGACGAACAAGGTAGACTTGTCCTGCAACTTCCGCCTCAGAGCCCTCAGCCACCAGAACTTCGATCCACCCTCCATGTTGAAAGCTTTCCAGTCCGGAAAACAGGTTCTCCACCAAAAAGAGATGGCTCGACCTGGCCAGGATGCGGCATTCCGGCCGTGAGCGCCAATGTACCAATTAGAGCAATCTCCCGCAAAGACCGTCTTCTGCAGGCCTTGATGGATTGCCTGTGTCTCGCGATCTTCAGCTGCCTGTTTCACCTCAATGACTGTGGCCCGTTGATCAAGGAGGGGTTTTATCAACGTTTGGATAGCATAGTTGACCTGTGTCTCGCAGGCGAAGAGGGCAGAGTTGTTTGCCGGGAAGGTGTTTGGCCCAAACAGGATGGCAAGGTTGGGGAAGTTGTGGACGTAGGTGCCGAGATAAGCCTGTGCACCTCGACACTCCTTCCACTGTTGATCTAGCGGGATGCCGTGGGTACCAATGATCTCCATGGGCGTCAAGAATTGCGCCACCTCAAAGCCCGTCGCAAGCACAATGATATCGAAATCATCCTTAACTCCGCCGGAGGAGATGATGCCTGTCTCGGTGATCTCGCGAATGCCATGGTTCAGAAGCTCGACGTTCGGGTGGTTGAGTGCCTGGAGGTAATCCGGGTCGAAAATGCGTCTTTTGCAGCCCAAAGGAAAACTAGGGACAATAAAGTCCCAATATTTCCGCGGGGTGATTGACTGGATGTATTTTCGCGATTCCTCCTCGGCGGCGAGGCGGGCTTTGACCCCTTTCGGAGTTGGGAAGTAAGTTGTCGTCTGTTCGTCGGCATCTAGGAAGATCCAGAGGCGGAGAAGCCTTTGCCAGAGAGGAAGCCATCGGAACAGGAACTTCTCCAGGCCTGTAAAATGGTGGTTTGGTCGTGCATGGTACCACTGTCCGCTTCGGGCGTATTGTTTCACGGAACTGACCTTCTTCGCGATGGCGGGGACTACCTGCGCTGCACTGCAGCCGTTTCCGATGACTGCGACTCTCTTATCTGTGTAGTCGACTGTATGGTCCCAACGAGCGGTGTGGAATATTGGACCATGAAATTTTTCCATCCCCTGGAATTTGACGTTCCTTGGGAAGGATATTGCGCCAACAGCAGACACAAAGACCGAGGCGGCTCTCTCAAACTTGATGCCCGTCCTGAGGTCCTGGAGCTGGACCTCCCATTTCTCCCTTGCGGCGTTCCACTTGGCCCCAATGCATTCAACTTCTGAGTGGACGTGTCGTCGAAGCTCAAATTTGTCCACAGTGTCTTCCATATCTATCTTCTGTCAATGCAATACTCGGTTTTTCGAGCGTTCGACACACTTACACTGCAGAATTTCCGGTTGTTCACAGAGCTGCTTTGACCAGTTCGGATTCAAATTGAAACTAAATGAATAAAGATGCGAAGGTAGATCACAGCCACTGTAGAAACTATGAGTAATTTACGCAGGGAGAACAGGGCCTAGACAAACTCACCATCCTGGGTACGAGTTGGTCCTCCAGGTTCCCCCAACTCCGTCGAGCTTTTCATAAATTGTAAAGTCTTCAAAGCCTAGATCGTGCTTTAGTCGGTATGCCATGGCAATACCAGCCGGGCCGGCGCCAATGATAATAGCATTGAGACTCCGATCGTATGGTGACATGATTCAGGTAAAAGAGGGCCTTTCTTGCTGCGCAATTCAAACGGCGCAGAACATGCAAGAGAGGGGTTGTCGAATGGTCACGAAAGGATGAATCTATGGTTGAGCCCTTCATCCATGGCTGAAATACTTTTTAGATACCTTGGAACCGTGAGCCCGCTGTTTCCAGTGCCGCGAGTCCCTCGAGCCCTCTCCGGAATCTGGCCTCCGACGCTGGGGTGCCGGGCGTCGTGTCAAGCGAGGCGGAAAATGGTATCCAGGCCGAGAATGTCGGGGTCTCCTCCGGTCGGGATGGACGGATACTGGATTCCGCGTGTCTTTCCCCAGGTTTGTATGTCATGGTCCCTTGTTTAAGGTTTTCTGGAACAAGAAACAAGTGGCGGGGGAGCGGAGCTCCACACCGGGGCCCCGAACTAGATATATCCCTAATGTCCCTAGTCTACACGCCTTCTCTCACCCCCTTCGACATCAGATCTCAAGCTCAAACATAAAGGACGAAAAAGTGAATTAGAAACTGTCTGTTGAAAGTCTAGCAAGAATGGACACTCCCCCAAGCAAGGAGGTTAGTTTCCAGCATGATGAGAAGGGCGTGTTTGAGGTCGACGGAACACTCCAGACACGCAGACCCTCCGTCACCGAGATCGACCACGTCCAAGTTCCAGTCTGGGAGCTTCGTCGGACCTACACCAAGCATGGTAAGCACGTTGAGCAATTCTCTTTGCCACGATACTGACAGAATTGTAGGCTTCATGGGCATTTTCTCGTCCCGATATGTCTTTTTGTGTGCAGCATTCGCCACCATGGGCGGCTTACTGTTTGGCTACGACCAAGGTGTCGTTTCCATCACCCTTGTCATGCCGCAGTTCCTCAACGACTTTCCGGAAGTCTCCCCTTCCGCATCAGGTGCCGGTTTCTTGAAGGGTTTGATGACTGCCATGATCGAGTTGGGCGCTTTCCTTGGAGCTATGAACCAAGGGTGGATTGCCGACTGGATTTCTCGCAAGTGGAGCATCCTCGTTGCGGGCTGCATCTTTATCGTCGGCTCTGCTCTACAGACCGGGTCTCAAAACTTCGGCATGTTGGTGGCCGCACGTTTCATCGGCGGAATTGGTATCGGCATGTAAGTTCAACTTCTTCTCAATTCGACAAAAAGAGACGCTAACTAGTGGCTCCCAGGCTTGCAATGGTTGCACCGCTCTACATCTCAGAGATTGCACCTCCTGAGATCCGCGGCACATTGCTGGTCCTTCAGGAGCTCAGCATTGTGACCGGCATCGTAATTGCCTTCTACATAACCTACGGCACCCGCTACATGGTCGGTAGCATGTGGGCATGGCGGCTTCCGTTTCTGATCCAGATCATTCCGGCACTCATCATGGTCGCTGGAGTGGCTTTCTTGCCGTTTTCACCCAGATGGCTCGCCTTCAAGGGCCGGGATGAGGAGTCTCTGGTTACCTTGGCCAAGATTCGACAACTTCCCACTACCGACGACCGTGTGCAGCAAGAGTGGTACGAGATCCGATCCGAAGTTGCCTATCAGAAAGAGCTTGCTGAGGCAAAACACCCTGGCCTGAACAAACCGGGACTTGCAAACGCCATCAAGCTCCAAGTCTTGCTCTACGTTGACTGTTGGAAAATGCCAATCTACAAGCGTACACAAGTCGCCGTTGGGCTGATGTTTTTCCAGCAATTCGTCGGGATCAATGCCTTGATTGTGAGTATTTGCATAATTCCCGCGAGAACTCTACTGACGTTTGATCAAAAGTATTACTCTCCCACCCTGTTCGCCACCATGGGTCTTGACTACGAAATGCAGCTGACCATGTCCGGCGTTCTCAACTGTTGCCAGGTTATCGCTTGTATTTGGTCGCTATGGGGCATGGATCGATTCGGACGGCGTAAACTGCTTTTGGGAGGTGGTGTCTGCATGTTCATCTCTCACTTCGTCATTGCCGTCCTGGTCGGAAAGTACAACGGCAAGTGGACCGACAACCAAGCAGCTGCCTGGACCAGTGTTGCATTCCTTCTCTTCTTCATGTTGACGTTTGGCGCTACATGGGGACCGATTCCGTAAGTAAACTGTCCCAACATATTCTGCGTCAACGTCTTGACCTGATCGTCCTCGTTCGGAGATGCGCCTCATTTAACTCTGATTCAAAATCTAACATTACGCGTATTTAGATGGGCTATGCCAGCTGAGATCTTCCCCTCTTCTCTTCGAGCGAAGGGCTGTGCCTATGGCACCATGTCCAACTGGGGTAACAACTTCATCATTGTGAGCCTGACCTACTCGTCTGTTCAACCATCACTGCTGACTTTGTTAACAGGGTTTGATTACTCCCCCCATGATTCAAAATATTGGGTTCGGAACTTATGTGTTCTTCGCTACCTTCTGCGCCATTGCTCTTGTTTGGGTGTATTTCCTGGTGCCTGAAACCAATGGCCGCACTCTGGAGCAAATGGACTCGGTTTTCAAGGACAAGTCAACTGAGCAAGAGCTCGAACGCCGCCGACGAATTGAAGCAGACCTTATGGCGGCGGTCGTTCAATCTCAGCGGCCTCGAGACGCTTGAGATGATTATCAGATAACCCTGTTGACGGAGTCACTAACGGAGGACCAAATGTGGCAGTCGCAGTCTTTGAAGAGGGCAGGATATGAAGGCTGAATGGCCGGCTATCACACTCGCTTGTACTTGAACGAATGGAGATAGGACTTCATTCTATTTGGGAAATCTCCGAGTTGCAACGTGAGGTAGAAAAGGAATGAATTCTTTTCACTCAAAACATAAAAAAATCTAATGTTTCCAAGCTGCCCTTGCTTCCTGCTTTGATTGCTTGAGGATTAACAATACTTTTACGCTGATTATTTACTGCGAATAATAAAGATGTTCAAACTAGGTCTTGCCGGCTGATAGAGGCTCCTGGCAAAAGTGTTGCTGCGGGATACTGTTTTCCAACATTAATGTCCCCGAAGACAGGATATAGCTCAGTCCGAGTAGCACATCTAACACGCTTCGGCTTCAATGTTGCTTCAGGGCGACAATTGTCATCAAAAGGTTCAATTAAAACGTACTCATTTATAAAGAGGTGCAGCGTCTGTATTTTATTTGGACGATCCATTGCTTACGACCACTTTAATCACTAGGTTGCCGTCGGAATCCTGGGGGCTGCTCGCCAGCGCGAATGCATCCGGCAAGTTTTCCAGTCCGTCAAAACGATGAGTGATTAGCTTCCGAATATCCGGCGTGAATAAATTATTAACAACCGCCGACATAACTTCCATGGCCTCCCCATAGCAATGAGCGTAGCGCCACGTTGGTATCAAATCGATTTCTCGGGCGCCCGCTTCGGAAAGGGGCAGAGTATGGTTCGGAGTGCCCATCCCAACCAGCATGACGCGGCCTCCTGACCTGGCAGCCTGAGACGTATGTCAGTAAGACAGGTGAAGAGGCAGTCAGTTGAGATCGAGATTGCTACTCACGTAGATGGAAGACTGCACGCAAGATGGCACGCCAGTGCATTCGAAGACGATGGAAAATTTTCTGGCGGGGGTTCCTTCTGGCCATTTAAGATCGCCAATCTCGCTGGCAAGTGTGCGTGCATTTGCCAACTCCTCCTCGATGTTGGTGGCGGCTCGTCGTTGAACAATTAACCCGATATCAGCGAACCCATTCTGCACGGCAAAGTCTACGCGGCGCTTGTCGATGTCACAGATGGCTATTCTTGAACACCCTTTGAAGCGCGATACCGCAGCGCAAAGGAGTCCCACTGCGCCGGCTCCAATGACGAGACAACTGGATGTTGGTGCTACCTGGGCCCGCCGAGCAGCGTGGCAGGCCACAGAAAGGGGTTCAAGCAATGCACCGTCGACGCAATTTAGCGAATTGGGGAGCCTGGGGAAAGTTTCAATCACAGATTCTATCAAGTTCAGGTAAAGCGCACCTGTGTGTCCACCTCGCCGGATGGTTGAGTTTCTCTTGCATAGTGCCTTGGAAGTGAGGGAAAGCAGCACCACTTCCTCGAAAACGCAGTTTAGGGCATATATTGTAACGTTCGCCCAGGCACAATTCGCACTCTAAACAGGGAACACCGCATTCGATGGCCACCAGATCACCAACCCGCCGGTCTTTCACTCCGCTGCCGACCATCACGACTTCTCCCGCGGACTCGTGGCCTAAGCAGAGTGGCTCTTTAACAGTGATGCTGCCATTGCGATAATGACTGTAGTAGTGCAGATCTGAGCCGCAAAGAGTGGTTGACCGCGGCGCGATCTGGACTTCGTCAGGCCCAAGAGGTGGAAGCTGGATGTCCTTGGCCTGAAATTCTTTACTCTGGACAAGGTAGTGTCCATGACTCACTGTCACTGTTGTCGGAACACTCATGTTGCCAGTGAAATGCTAATACAGTAGGAAATGAATTGTGACAAGATTTCGATTTTCAAGATCGAAAACAGGGAAAAGATGCCAGAACACCAACTGCGGCAGTGTTCTACACATACCTGCAGAGAAATCAAACCAAGTAATGCCAGTCCGAATCATCTGGACGCTGCGAGAAACACCTCCTTCGGTCAGTCATTCCAAAAATTGCTGAGTTCGACGCTCGGGTTCCTAATTCCGCGTGGCGATCGGACCTCAGCTCATTTTCCGGGGCACTGCATTTCGCAACATTGACGGCGACCCAGTATTTTCAGGGCCACCAATACTACTTTTCAATGTCATGCTATTCGTTGAGAAGTATACCAATGAGGACAATCTGCCATAGCACGTACATGTGTTTTTGGGCACCGAGTTCATATGTCTGCTTTGAAAGGCAGAATCCTGCCGGCAGTCACCTAATACATCTGCAGGCATTCAGAGACGTTTATTCGACCTATGTCAGCGGTACTATGGACATGAATATTTGAAATTAGTTGGCACACATCTATTTTCACGTCCTCAGATTTCCCTGTCGCGGCGTCCGTATAAACAGCAATGGGAGACTTTGAATGCGCGGCGCCTGGTCTTGGAAATTCTGGGCTTGACAAACCTAAGCTCACCTACAGTCCAAATACGAAGCAAATCATGGCGCCGAAATTGGTGATTGTTATGGTTGGCCTTCCTGCTAGAGGAAAATCATACATCTCACGAAAGGTGGCTCGATATCTCAACTGGCTTCAATTTGAGACTCGAGTGTTCAATGCCGGCCAAACCCGGCGAAAAGCCATAGTTCCAAACACTGGAGGACTCCCCTCTGTAGCCCACCTGAACCACCCGGCCAACTTCTTCGATCCTGAAGACGCCGCCGCTGTCACGCGGCGTGAAGAGATTGCCCTGCGCACGTTGGATGACCTTCTAGATTGGCTTCAACAAGCGAGGGCTTCGGTAGGAATCCTGGATGCAACGAATAGCACTGTCCAGCGCCGGCAAGCATTGCTGGACCGAATCCGGATGAGGGCAGGTCCCAGTTGGGAGCTTCTATTCTTGGAGAGCTGTTGCTACGACAGCGACCTTCTCGAAAAGAATGTCCAGCTCAAACTCTCCGGACCAGACTACCGACACCATGAGGCAGCGGGCGCTCTGACGGACTTTCGACAGAGAATTGCTCTCTACGAGAAGAGGTACACTTCGATGGATAAAAGCGAAGATGAGAGGGAGTTTCCCTATTTGCAGCTCATCGACGTTGGGAGGCGCGTGATTGCGAACTGCATCAATGGGTTTTTGTCCGCCCAAGCCGCCGAATATCTGCTGAATTTCAGGTTGCATGAACGCCAGATATGGATCTCCAGGAATGGAGAGAGCCTAGACGACGTGGAAGGTAGAATCGGGAGAAGCTCGCCGCTGAGTCCCAGAGGAACCAAATTCGCCTCGGCACTCTCGGCTTTCATAAAGGAACAGCGAACAGCGTGGGAAAAGACTAAGATGCTTCAAGACAACAACGAAAGACCTTGCCCTGAGAACCGGTCTGTGGCCAGCTCTCTCGGCTCGAATAGGCGATTGACGAGCACAGGCTTCCAGATATGGACCTCAACAATGACCCAAGCTGTTGAGACAAGCCGATCTTTCGGCCTAGGCGAATACGAGGTCAGAAACCTCCGAATGTTGAACGACCTGCACGCGGGCAAGATGGAGGGTCTGACATTTGCGGAAATATCTCGCTTACACGGCGACGAGATGACCATGCGACAGCAAAATCCAGTGCATTACCGGTGGCCAGGGTCGGGCGGAGAATCCTACGCAGATGTCATCCATCGTTTGCGTCCGATCATTATGGAGCTGGAACGGCTGGACGACCACGTGCTCCTGATTACCCATCGAGCTGTCGCCCGCGTCCTGCTGGCGTACTTTCAAGAACTCAACTGGGATGCAATCACAGAAGTCGAGGTTCCTCCGGGACGGTTGTTTTGCGTAGAGCCGGTCAGTACCCAGGCAGAGCTGTCAGCCTGACTATGGAGGCATTCTCAGCTAATGCGTTGTGCAGAGACCTTATGGAGTGACCGTTGCGACCTATCAATATGACGAGCGAATCGAGCACTTTGAGATTATCCGCCAGAGCTAGAGGTATACGTGGCCGGTGTGAGTATTTGTGTTTTGAAGCCTGTAGGGAAGATTTCTGGCTTCCTTTGTAGCCTGGAACGTCATGTGTTAGGAGGTTTGGTTTGCTCTCGCGACTAAATATATCGAGTATTGTCTCTATCACCTTTGTGGGAATATTACTCGCTGCTTCTCCTAGACCTGGTGTTTTGCTGCTTGCATTTGCAAAATGGCGAATCACTTGCACAGAAATATTCTATCGGTACATCAATGCTTTCTAAGTGACTACCGAGTGTAGAATTTAATCATGAAGACTAAAAACCTGGTGGAATCGACTGTGGAATGACTGGTAGCCGTGTGACGACATCAAAACGGACGGAACGAGAATACAGGCACCGATACGATCCGTCACCAGACGCTTCATGAAAACAATTTCAGAGAGAGAATTGCCATAATCTAGGTTATGGTGGTTGAACTTCCATCTCCATCTTCCAAAAAAACAAAAATGCCCTATCCGATTAGATTTAATAATGAGATAGGCCCACGTTTATTCTATTGGGATATATCTCTTTGGCAGGTCCAAGAAGTTTCAAGCGACAGCCAAGAGGGTTGCATTACGAAGCTCAAAACGTGGGTCCCCACATCAGCAAAGCTTCAAAGAAGACGCCCAGCGTGAATACCCCCCGTTACCAGATGATCTTCCGAAGTGGTGTATGCACTTGCATCAGAGAGTAGATACACGATCAGGCCTTTCAGGTCTGTCCGATCTCCCATGCGTCGCATCGGTGGCTCATTCATCATGATCGATCCGAGATGTGGATACTTTTGGGCAAGATCAAGGGTCATGTCGGTCATCATATACCTGCGCATCAAACTCGTCAGTATTTCGCAGACAAAGAGGTAGTCGAAGTGCCACGAACCCTGGAGAGATACTGTTAACTCTGACGCCACAAGCCGCCAATTCGACTCCGAGTGCTTTTGTTAGCGCTACCACGGCACCTTTGCTCGCGCAGTAATCGCTTGTTGTTTGACCTTTGCTGGCCACATAAGCAGCGATTGAAGCAATAAAAACCATCGATCCTCTCTTCGCAGGGTCTTTCAAGGGCTCTTGGCGTTGCATTTGCGCCGTGGCCAATTGCGCCGCGTAATATGTGCCGAGTACGTTAATGCTCATGCAACGGGCAACGGAGTCTGGTTTTCGATCCAGGAATGGTTCATCGGGACAGATTCCTGCTGCCGTCACTCTGTTGACTGTTAGCCCCTCAGGTTGATGGAGAAAGAATTCGAAAAGTTCGGCTTCTTTGACGCCGAAAGAGAAAGGGAGCATTACAGTCCATCGATCCTTCCAAAGTCTTGTACAATGTCCTCGAATGTGGCTTTTAAAACGTCAAAATTTGTGACATCGCTCCTGGCTCACGCGTCAGAAACCCTTTCAATTGGGGTCGTTCTGTGGAATTGACGTACTTGTACAGTTTAACTTTGACATCGAACTTTTCAAGCTCTTGATAGTGTGGGTGTGGTTCTGACAGGATATCCACGATAGCGACATTGCCACCCACTTCAGCCACGGCGAAAGCAAGTGCAAGACCAATACCTCTACTACCACCCGTGATGACGATAGTTCGGCCAATAAGTGAGAACAATTCGAGGACGTGGTGCTTCAAGAAACCGTCTGCATCGGCTTTCAAGACCTGTTGCGGCTGGACCACGGTTCCGTTCATGTTGGCGTTCGGCTAGAGGTAGACAATGAGACGTTTCGAGTTCCCAATGTCAGTGTCCGAATGATTTTCCAGCTCGAGGTAAGGCCTGCTTTTTCCTTTGTGCCTCTGGGGGAATATTTTCGCATTTACCCATGGTGAACGGGATCCATTTCCCGATGGCGTCTCCACGTCCGGGGGTCGGAATATCAATTCAGAGGGCTCCGGCGAGTATTCCACACAGGATATCGATATATTGGGACATCGTATTTTCTGGAAGCAGTCGAATAAAATTCAACGGTCATGGTCTCGCATCCTGCACTAGCAGTTCCTAATTGACAAATCGACTTGTGCAGCGCATTTTAGTTCGCTATGCATTCAGTTGAGATCGATCAGCCCCTATCCGGCTCCCAGAGTACCACAAAGGCACATCAACTTGTCAAAGCCTTTAGAGAGCCCAAGGTCAACGGACATGCAGTTTCGGGTGAGGCTGCGCCCGCGGCCAATGGGTGGCAACAAGACCTCAACGACGATGAACATGCAGTTCTAGCTCTGCGGAACCTGATATTTGACATATGCAACCACAATGGCGGTGGCCATGGCGGCTCAGCAATAGGAATGAGTGCGATCGGAGTTGCTCTTTACAAATACGTGATGCGGTACAATCCTTCAGACTCGGAGTGGTTTGACCGTGATCGTTTCGTCCTCTCGAACGGTAAGCATAGATCCAATGAGACCTCTTCTATCCTCTATTCAGAGGGATGGACTGACAAACATATCCCAGGCCACTGTGCTATGTTTCTCTACGCACTGAACCATTTGGTCGGCTATCCAAACTGGACCATGGACGAGATCAAAGGTTATGGCAGTGCAAAGACAAATGGCTATCAGACCATCTGCCACGCTCATCCCGAGATTGAGGTGCCCGGAGTCGAAGTGACAACTGGTCCTTTAGGTCAGGGTATTGCCAATGCTGTCGGGCTAGCCATCGCCTCAAAAAATCTGGCAGCTCGTTACAACGAACCAGGATATGACGTCGTAAGATCTCGGATCTACTGTATGTCAGGGGACGGCTGTCTCATGGAAGGCGTGGCGCTGGAAGCCATCTCCTTGGCCGGTCATCTCCAACTTGACAACTTGGTCCTCATTTATGATAATAATGCGGTGACGTGTGACGGCCCTCTTGACTGGATCAACACTGAGGATGTCAACAAGAAGATGGAGGCGTGTGGCTGGTACGTTCTTGACGTCCTTGACGGGAGCTACGACGTTCAGCTTATTGTCGAAACATTACGGACGGCCCAAGCGTCAAAAGGGCGACCAGTATTCATAAATGTACGGACGGTCATCGGCCTTGGAACTCAGGCCGCAGGCACTGCAAAAGCCCACCACGGCGCGTTTGATGACCTGAGCGTGCGAAAGTCAAAAGCTTTGAATGGCCAAGATCCTTCGCAGACTCATCAGGTTCCTTCGCGGGCTCTGGAGTTTTTCCGCGAGCGACAGATACACGGGCAGGAGCTGCAGGCCGATTGGGATGCACTGATTCAGAAGTACGAGCAGAATTTTCCGGAAAAAGCATCTGAACTGCTGGAGCGTCGTCAAGGCCAACTAGGAACGCGTTACTTGGACATCCTTGAAAATATGGACTCGGCTTGCTTTAAGGGATCCGCTACGCGCGATGTCAACGGAAAGCTGATTGAAGAGATATGGCCCGCCTGCCTCGCCTTGTGCGGTGGCGGTGCTGATTTGGTCAATTCAAACAAAGTCTACTATGCTGAGAAAGACGTGTTTCATCCTCTAGTCAGCTACAAAGGCCGCTACATCAGGTACGGTATCCGGGAGCATGCCATGGCGTCGATATCGAACGGCATCGCTGCCTACAACCCCGGGACGTTCTTGCCAATTACTGCCACATTCTTCATGTTCTACCTCTATGTAAGTCACTCCCCTAGCTGTGTATATCCCGTCTAACTCTAGCTCAGGCAGCTCCAGGTGTGCGAATGGGCGCGTTGAGCCATCTCCAGGTGATTCACTTTGCAACACACGACTCCTTTGCCGAAGGGCAGAACGGCCCGACCCATCAACCTGTGGAGCTGGACTCACTGTACAGAGCCATGCCAAATTTGCAATATATCCGACCGTGTGACGCAGAAGAATTGATCGGGGCGTGGAAGATTGCTCTGGAATCTCGACACACGCCATCGATCCTGTCACTCGGCCGCGACCCGGTCGGGCCTGTCCCGCACACGAGTCGCTCAAAAGTTTTCAGGGGCGCTTATGTCCTCCAAGATCCCGACAATGCTCAGCTCACCCTCGTGAGCTGTGGCACAAACCTGCATTACGCTGTAGCGGCAGCGGCTACCCTTGGAGCAGACGGAATTGCCACTCGTGTCGTCAGTGCGCCGTGTTTCGATCTCTTCGACAAACAGGACCAAGTCTATCGGGACGAAGTGTTCCCACGTGACGAGAGGCCAATCATCAGCGTCGAAGAATTCGTGGCCACCACCTGGGCAAGATACACGACGGCGAGTATCGGCATGACTAGCTATGGCTATTCCGCGTCCAACCCTAGCAATTACGACCGCTTCAAGTTGGATGGTAAAGGCATAGTTGCGCGGGTCAAAAATTATCTTTCGGATCTTGAGGGTTCTAATGCTCGCGTCGCCGGCTGGCGTCAGATTTAAGGAGGAAGGCTAATTTCGATTTCAAACCCATTTCGGAGTCGAGTCGCGATGCGTAGACTAGCGTGATGTTTGCCGAGAATGTTTGAATCAAAGACTGATCCCAATCCGATCGAGACCGGGCAGTGACCAGATTATATCTCGATTTAGCGTCGAGGTGATACCCGGAAGGCATGATGAAGTCCCGAAAGAATACTAAGATATTGTTCACCTCCGCGTTGATGGGGAATGTGTAAGCATCACCTTCGTCCCGACGCGGGGCGAGTCGCCTGCAGTTTTCCCAGACTGTGGCATGTACCTTGAACAATCATGTACTTAGTACATGAGCAAATCATTATAGGTGTCATTGGCATGTACTACGTGGGCAACATTGAGCTGTGAAAATTTCAGGGCATCATTTTTGAGACGGGACATAAAACCTCGCTATGCATTTAAATTGGGTGTATTCAGAATATACACTCTACGAGCCTACCGTCGGCACCAACAGCCGCATGAATAACTGGATATTCGGAATCTGCTCCATGTCCCAACACTGCGAAATAGACTGGTGAATGTTATCATCACTCAGTCCACCTTCCATCCCCTGATCTCGATACTTTACATTCAGCTGCTCATCTGTCATGGGATTATCCAACGACCCTACTACATGCTCGATATGAATCTCTTTCACCTTCTCGCTTCCATCACCGGCGACATACCAAAATTTCACTCGCGTCTCGTCGTCTCTCAGTGATGTGTCGGCTGTGAGGCCAACACGATCTCTCAGCGCCACAATCAGAGGGTCGTTCGCTACAGGCTCCGAGTACTCCCTGAGACCTCCTTTCCCATACACCAGTCCCACAGCAAGACCATGGTGGCTGCTGAAGACGATCTGGTTAGTGCTTTTCGGATGTTGGACTCCGCAGAGTCGAATAGTCATGGGCGTCACAGTGGCTTCAATCTTGGTGAAGATGGCAAGAGCGTCTTCAGGCTTCCTGTCGCCCACGGGACTCTGTGCCTCGTTTTGGAAAAAGTAGGCGTGGGCAGCGATACCAGCATCGATGAGAGGGTGGATGACGATGCCGCATGGATAGGGTTTGAATGTGTTCTCAAGTAACGTCCAGCTACGCTTGCCATCTTTGTCATCGAGGAAGTCGACTATTCTTTGGACATCCGTTCCTGTATCTGCAGACATCAATTTAACCCACTTCTCCAGGGCATGCGTCGTGCTGCCAAATCTCTCTTTCGCAAGACGAGCAGCAAGGATCCCGTTCTGCGCGGCCCTGCCAGCATGCATGGTCAAGGTGTCAGTTGCAAACACATTTCTCGACCCGCTTGACATGCTACTGGCATGTCCTAGCGCCGTCGCCATTCCCCGACCATCCAACTTCATGAGTTTCGCTACGGCTGCAGCAGCTGAAAACGTGCCCACAATGCTGGTCATGTGCCAGCCTCTCTTATACGGCCCTAGTCCCAACGCTTTTGCAATGTTCAAGCCTGTCTCGAAACCCACCACGAAAGCGAGAACGACATCTTCACCACTAACACCCTCTGCTTCTGCGAATGCCAATGCAGCGGCAAGAGGGGGACCAGATGGATGTGCTAGCGTGCTCAGGTGCGTGTCATCGAAATACCGTGCCGTCATGCTCATACCATTCAAGAGCGCTGCATCGTCGACGGTAGCGCGTTCCCGCACTACCAACACCGTCGCTGGCCTGGGAGACTTAGATGTTGGATCCAGTGCAGCGTATAATTTGGCGGTTGCAGGCAGCGAAGTCGGCGATGATGATAGTCCACACCCAATACTGTTGAGAATACTCGCCTTGGCCATGTGAACCACTTCTTGGGGAAGATCTGAATACTTCAGATTGCTGAGGAAGTTCCCGAGCTCGAGAGTTAGGTCTCGCGACCCGGGAATGGAGAGGTCTAATGACATGTTTCCAGTTTGGGAATATCGAGATCAAGATGATCGCGGAAGTTTTCTCGTCGTTCAGATCTGCTTTTATTTTCGTCTTGAAACTTACTTGTAGCCATGTTTGCGATCCTTCTCTGGACGCAATCGACTTTCGAATTGGTACTCCGAATGACTTCTCCAATAATGATGACCTTTCATGCGGAGTAGGTAAACAAATACTCGGATGAACTTGAACGAGTCTCACACTCCACATTTCCTAGGCTGACAAGGGTCGATATATGTGGGGTAAGAGTACTAGGATGGGCTTATTTAGCGTAACAAGCAAGCAGTCGGCATCTCTTTCAATGTGTAGGATATATGCACTAGGCCGTTGCAGATTCAAAGATCTGCCCAGGCGCATCACCTGAAGAATTTTCAGCGTTTGCTTGCATGAACAACCTACGATGACCGAATCAACACATTGTGAAGTGCTCGTCGTGGGAGCTGGACCAGTCGGCTTGCTTACAACCCTCCTGTTAGCCAAAGCTGGGATACAAACAGTTCTCATCGAGGCTCTTGCTGATATCGACGATTCTCCTCGCGCCATGGCTTACGGTGCTCCAGCGGTTGTCGAGCTTGAGAAAGCTGGAATCGCCGCCGATGCGCGTAAATATGGAATGGAGCCATCAGACTATGATTTTCGGTTGAGATGGATCACTATCGACAACAAAATTATATCCGAGTTCAAGCCAGAAGATAGAATCCCTGGTTCGTTTGATGCCGTGCTTTGTGGTCAGTACAGGTTAGCGAAGATCATCCAGAGCCACCTTGAGGAGTACAGCTGCGCCAAGGTACGTAATCCTGCCTCTCGCACTCAGTTTTAGGACCCAGTGATCGTAATGGTCGCTAAGCCTCAAATTTTCTTGCAGATCTTGTTCAACCACAACTTGAGTAATATCAGAGAGAACGAAGAGTCGGTAATAGCATCTGTCGAAACACCCGGAGGCAATAAGGAAATCACAGCAAGATATTTGGTGGGTGCTGATGGTGGACGGTCGACCGTACGCAAGATTCTCGACCTTGGATATGATGGGTTCACTTTGCCGCAGTGGCTAGTAGCATGCAACGTCAGGTACCCATTTCGAGAGTTTGGGTTCCAACGTGGTCAATTCATCGTCCATCCAGACCACTTCTGTATGATTGGAAAGATCGATCCGACAGGATTGTTCCGAGTGTCGTACAACGAGAAGGAGCATTTGAGCAAGGAAGAAGTGCTGGCCAATGTCCACAATAAGTTCGAGGCGATCTTCCCCGGTCCAAAACCGCTCTCGAAGGACGCGTATAAGATTGAGATGATCAGTCCGTATCGAATTCACCAACGAAGCGCACAATCTTACCGGAAAGGGCGTTCATTCCTGGCAGGGGATGCAGCACATGCATGTTCACCATTTGGAGGTATGGATATCTTTGACTTTAACTACTCAAATTTATTGTCTGACTTACCACAGGAATGGGCTTGACTGGCGGTATCTGTGATGCAGGTGGAATGGCGGATTGCTTGATCGGCGTGCTGCGCAAAGGATGCGACGACTCGTTGCTGGACAAATATGCCGAGATTCGAAAGCAGAAGTATCAGGAGATCACGAATCCTGTCAGCTATGGCAATACCTGTGCGCTGAGAGATAGTGATCCCGACACGGCAGCGACATCAGCAGAACCTTTCAAGACGATGAATACATCACCGGAAGCTCGGAGGAAGATGTTAGAGAATGCATATCTTCTCAAGTAAGTTGCAAAGTGCTTTCGAGGCCCACTCTTGACTGACCAATATTCAGTCATGACTTCAAGCAATACTGGCCCAAGTCAGAGACAGCAGCAAAGCAGGAAGGGCATGTAGATTTAGAAATCAAGGTGGGAGCAGCAGGTCCCAATGCTATGTTGTAGAACTGGAGCATGGTTGAAATCAGTGAAAAATGGCCTCATTGGACACAGATTCAGGTGATATAGCGAGTTGAGAGTAGTCAGTCTCCGGCGATTTGGTTGATTTGAGAGCTAAGGACTTCATGTTGAGAGAAGCTTGAAACCGTGAGGAGGAGATTTGTCGGGTTTATGCGCTTAGGGGTTTAAAGGTTATCTGTACAAAATACGCCGAATCATAACATCCATTGCAGCTGAACGCGCCATGCATCTGCAGCCTCGTCTGCACCTGCGTCTCTCATATGCTGGAAGCAGTCCTAATAGTCCAACTGCACTCTTTCTCATACTACTCGTCCTATACTGTCTACCTTACAAGTTGTTGACTTCCCTCCGAAAGGCATCTCCTTTCACTCTGTGACGCTCGAACCCTTCCTGAACCCTCCCTTGACAACAACGCCGAAATGGCGGATCGATATTCGTTCTCGCTCACAACTTTCTCGCCTAGGTAGGTTGGCGGTCTTTCTCCTCGATGCGCAAGTGCCTTGAATGCTAACATTTGTCAGCGGCAAACTTGTACAGATAGGTAAATGCCATACCTAAAAGTTTTCCTGCCGCCCGAGCTCACAGTGTCGCAGAATATGCCCTCAATGCAGTCAACCAAGGTGTCACGTCGTTAGGCATAAAAGGTACCATGGTTCCAGCTACGACTGCCTCCACCTTTACTGACAAGAATCGCAGCGACGAATGGTATTGTACTAGCGACCGAAAAGAAATCATCATCTCCTTTGATCGATCCTCCTTCGCTCTCGAAAGTCTCGCTGATCACCCCCAACATCGGCATGGTCTACAGCGGTATGGGCCCTGACTACCGAGTACTAGTTGACAAAGCCCGCAAAGTATCGCACACGAACTACAAGCGCATCTACAACGAGTACCCTCCTACGCGGATATTGGTTCAAGACGTGGCGAGAGTGATGCAGGAAGCCACACAGTCGGGTGGTGTCAGACCGTACGGTGTGAGTTTGTTGATTGCCGGATGGGATGATGGCATTGAGCCCGAGACCAAGGAGGCGAAAGAGGGAGAATCAGAGGCCGAGGCCAAATTGGCAAGTAGGAAAACCGGTGGCATTCTCAAAGGAGGCCCCAGCCTGTACCAGGTCGATCCCAGTGGAAGCTATTTCCCTTGGAAAGCCACCGCAATCGGCAAGAGTGCGACGAGTGCAAAGACTTTCTTAGAGAAGAGATACAACGATTCACTCGAGCTAGAAGTGAGTAACTTGAAGGAGGACTTTGCAGCAAGCGAGAAACTGACATTTCCCAGGATGCCATCCACATCGCGCTTCTGACACTGAAGGAAACCATTGAAGGAGAGATGAACGGCGACACAGTTGAAATCGGTATCGTGGGTGAGCCGGCCGACCACTTGCTCGGCTTCGAGGGCGTCGAGGGGGCCGTAGGTCCGCGGTTCCGCAAACTCACAAAGGACGAAATAGAAGATTACTTGACGAACTTGTAAAGAGGGATCAGGCTTTTGCCGGGTGGATGGAAATTTGTGAAACCTTCAGAAACGGCGTGGGAGTCGAGAGAACAAAACGAGTCATTAATCTTCAGGCATCCCTCATACCCTTCGTGTACCTCTGAGAAACAATATGTTGCCATGAGGCCGATGAGATTCGAGAGTATGGCATCCTCTTTGTCTCTGCATTGCAATGGCGTAAGCGCAGTGCATACTAGGGTATCTTGAGGCAGCAGGGTCAGACCAAACTCTGGCAACATCGCAATTCTAAGGTTCCAAAGTCTCAACTTCCTGTTTGAAAAATCCTGCTCTCAACTAACGCTGGCACACCGAACTAACGTCCGCTGTACTCGCACCTTGCAGAACCCCAAAAAAGACAAGAAACCTAGCTGGCACGCATGAGGCAGGTACCATAATCACATGTGCTCGATTCTACCCAAACTCCCTACCCCAGCTCTCAGGCACATACATCTGTAGGATCCGTACCGAATACGTAGACGTACTACGTAGATACCTACTTAGCCCTCAGGCACGAAACCCGACGTCCCAGGCATCAACGTGTGTTGCGTAAAGCCCCATCGGCGCCCTACGTGTCCCCATCCCGGGCGGCGTGTGATGACCTCGTTAATGAAATGCCCAGACACCTGGCAACGTCTTATTTCGCATCCGCCAAGCCATGGGCAATATGGTAATGACCAAACCCAAGTCGCAGCTCGGAGTTGAGTAGGTAATAAATCCTTTACCGCTACCGCTTGGAGCCACGAGACCAGACGGTTACGTACTTGGGCTATTTTTGAAACACCCCTCTCCCTATGCTCTCCTCAGTAAAGTCTGCAATGCCATGGCGCCTCAAGAAAAAGCGCTCCACCGCTGAATGTCTAGAGGTGAGGTGAGGTGAGGTGAGGGGGGCAGAAGTCGGTGCACGTACCAGTAATTGAAAAGAATGGGTTTCCAAGACTTCCTCGTACGGACAGTATAGTGTATGGCTTGATGCAGAGAGAGAGAGGGAAAGAAAAGTCAACCCCTGAATCAGCAATCCGAAGTTTCCCTTCCCGACCTCGACATTATTTTGATCCTCTCTGGCGGAGAACATCGGATGGGTGAAATGTTTATACTCCAGCGGTACGTGGAGGCACAGTCAGGTACGAATAATTGTCTTGGCTCTGCGAGTAAGTCTTTTGATAGACAGCTTTTGTTTGATGGATATGTGGTAGGCTGGAGGACTGGGGAAAGTTCCCCTGATAGACACTTTCTTCAAGTATTTTCTTGTTCGGTGTTGATCATTTTCTTAAACACATACACTTTGTAGTAAGTAGATCGCCGCAGGTTAGACAAATATCGACATCGCTTGCTTGCTTTGAAAACATTTTGCAAATGCTTTGCTCTTACATGCGAAAAGAAAATAAGAGAGACACCACCTGAAGAGCAAAAATGCCCCGAGAAACGCATTTTTGAAAATCGTATTCTTCGTGATAAATCCGGTATAACCCTCGTATAAATAAAACACACACACACACAGAGGAACAGGGACACTATTTCCGTATGGCAAACAGCAGACATTTCTCCCACCAGTCCCTCAAAAGCAGTACTGTGGCCCTCCCGTCGTCTCGTTTCTCCGTGCCATCGGGATTCCCCATGATGATGGCAAAGACCCAAAACACCGCCACGACCCACGCGGCGATGGCGTTCCCGATACTGATCAAAGGCGACACAAGATGGATGAGAACCAGACAGGTCGGGCTGAACTCGAACGTGTGGGCGTGATCTAATGACTTTGCACAGATCATCTGTAGGTGGTTCTTGAACAAGGGCGCCACCATGCGGACCAGGGATATGCTCAGCGAGCATCCCTGTCTGCAGAGCCGCAAGGGCGCGAGAATGCAGATGACGACGACGGCGACGATGGAAAACATGGCGCTGAAAAAACAGTGAAACGGGTCGAGAAAGGACATCCATAGCTGTAGATATATATATAAATCAATGCGGTGGTCTTTTGACAGTTTAACAGCTTTAGAGAAGAGAGCATGTTTGCAAACTTACCAAGATCCAGAGGGCATGATCGTCCTCTGTCTTCTGTATTAATTCGGGACCGACGGCTTTCTCTTGCATATACTGGAAAATGGCCGAGTTGTCTTCCACAACGGGTGTCCCGCCTCGGTGACTCCTGTTGGTTTCATTTCCCGACTGTTGCGACCCCGCGCGCGGCGACTGTCTGTGTATTGATTCTTCTATAATACCCCTCTCGACCTGGGGGCTGTACTGAAATTGTTTGTATGTTGCGTACTGCTTGTAGTCCGCTGCGAGTGTCGATCCCGACTCTCCGCTTGATATCGAGGTTTGTAATCGGACTGGGTCCAGTCCATGGGGAATTGAGGGACTTCGGAGGGTGGGAGAGACGTGAGCGATCGGCGGTTCCGACAGTGGTTGGATGGTAGGATAGTGGTGCTGGTTCCGAGGAGAGCTAGGTACTTGGTTTTCGTCGCGGCGGATGGGAGGAAGTTTTGTGGGCTGGTGCGGATTGGGGTCGGATGACATTCTGACCGTCAGGTAGGGTCGTCGTCGTTGCGAGGGACCGTCTCATCACCGAGGGTGTGAAAAGAGCTGTTGAGCTGCGGATGGGCGACAGACGGGTTCACGGTGACGAGTTCTAACGGAGGGGACATGGGGAACAGAGATATAATGATATACCAACATGATTTGAACCAAGGAGAATCGTCCAAGAAGTCAAGAGACACGACCTTCTTGGTTCTGATCATCCTGCTCGCTCAATCTGGCTCCAATCCTCCACTTCCGCTGCGTCGCGCCCTGGCCAAGATCTGGGCACTTGGCTCTTGTCTAGGCGGCATCTTGGCCTCTGCAGGCGTGGATATGAGGAACGGCAACCTGCGTCCCCCTGAGATGACGCTGAATTCTAGGGTGAGATGAAAAATGCTGGCGGTGCACGAGTCGGTTGCACGTTGCCGGTTTGCTACGTGCCCTTCATTGGGTTGTTGGACGTTCAAAGTCGAGAAATTGTAGAGTCGACAATGCCTGCCTGTGAAGTCTTGGCACCGTGGATGTTGCGCGAAACTTTGCCTCTGGTTGCGTGTTGGTCGCCTTTGGTCGCCTCTGCCAGTCACCCCCAGTGGGTCGCGGGTCATTGCGCCAGCACCTGCACTTGCCGCCCTGTGTCGCCTGTGTCAGTGTCGCCTAGGGAGTCATCATTTGCCAGTGGCACTCATGCACTCGCACCCAACACACGCTGCTCGCCCCCTAGCCCGGACCTTCTCGGGGCCTCACCAGCCTCTGTTCCACCGCTCACTTTTTCACCTCACCGCGTGCCCAGCTAACTACTCGAGAAAAATTCCCCGGCGGTGGAACGCTTTCCTTGGGGGGCTTTTTTTTTTCAGTTCAGTCAATGCTGATGTTAATGGTCTTAGCATTGACCATGATAGCGACTATTGATAGTATCTTCCTGTACCTCAAACCATATTGTCTAACTTGCTCAATGCAGTGGTCGATCGTTTGTCATACGTGCATACCCAGCGACCACCTACCGAAGTACATAGGTGCCACAGTGCGAGATACTTTTAAGCACTGCACTTAGTACAAAACGTCATGATCTTTATGCAGACCTAGCCACATGCTCGCCCGGGCAGTGAGCCTGAAGTATGAGCTTCCTTCTGCCTCAATTGACCTGTGGCTAGCGCTTCGCGGAGCTCCCCTCTGCAGTCGTCTCGAAACCGTTGGCCTTGGGCACCGCTTCCTGTCCAACGAAAACCCTTCCAGCCTGTTGGCTCGACGTACTGGGCATTTTCTTGTGCTGTATCATCTTTTCAATACACACGCCTTGTCAAAAAGTCTCGGATTTCGCGGCAGGACTGGGCATTGACCTTGGCCGACCCATTGTCGGAATCAGTCAATCAACCCATGACTCCTGGTCTTGCATACCCTAACGCCAACTGGGAGAAAGCAGGAGCTGCCCAGCTATTGTCCGTACAAAACCGACGAATAATCGACTCTCAATCTTGAACTCACCTCTTGGAGAAAGCTTGTACTTGTTCTGATGCACAACGTTGCACTTTTCTGCCACGGGAAACTCCTCATTTTCATACCTACTAACGGCCTGGCGAAGCATTGGCATTTCTGAAACTCTGACACACTAGGTTGATCGCCGCTTTGATTCCGGAAGTGTCGGATTCCTCAATATCATCAGTACCATAACAACAACCAGAATACAACGTCTTTGTTCCCTGGAAAGAGGCAGGTAGAGTTGATCTCTCCACTGTGGACGTCACGACATATACCTTGATGACTCCTTGATAAATTGTACTAGAGAATTTCTTCGCGTTGAGCGTCTTGCCATTATATTGTTGTTGTCAATAAGCTGATCTGTGAGCGTACTCGGGTACTTATATCCCGTGCTGTACGCTCCACGGTTAAGATCGAGTCCCGTCTTTCTGAACAAGGCTGGCAATGTACATACGGATAACATGAAGTTTTATGGTATTTGATTCTTCAGGCTGATTGATAGCGAGCAAACCGTCCAACGGATATTTCACATCTCTTCACCGTGCTGAGGTAAATTTGGCGCTGAAGACAAGGAGCCTCCAGATTGCCGAGCATTAACCGAAAATGCATAAATTGGAAGATGCAAGTGTCGGACGACATCCAATATTTTGATCTGGCTGAGAGGTTTGAACATTCAATCGATCCGTATGCAAGTGCTCAGGCCTTTGACAGCTGGCCAGATTCACCATGATGCACAACATGGACACGGCACGATGACCAAGAACCAACAATGGTTAGTAAGGCTATGCCATAGAATAAAGCAATCGAATACCTGACTTGCACAGTAGAAGATGGAAAGAAACGTTGAAACCCATAAGCAGGACAAGATGAAACTGCCAAACACTCACCGCCTCGACCGTTTGCGATGTGGCCAAGTGCAGGGGAAATTATTTGACTGTTTGCCAGGTGCGAGATTCGATATCAGTAGCACGGAGAACTTCAGTCGGTTGGGCAGCTGCCCGTCGGATCTTGTTTTCGGGAGACTTCAGTGACGCGACAAGTCCTGTGTCGCGAAGCACCTGTCTTTGTGACAATTGAAGCCTAGGGTCCTTGATCGCCGCCAGGCCGGTAGCATCCAGGAAACACAAATTCTCTGGCACCTCGACAACATGTTCTTGTGGTAGTGTATCGTTGCAAGCATCAAGTAGCGAGCCGACTGCGATTGGCCTGCAATGTTGCATCTGCATTGTATCACATGTCGGGTGTGCTGCGCAGAAAGTTGGGTGTTCGGTAATAAATGCGGTCAACCGATCAAACCCTTGTGTAACAATAACTCTAGGACCCGGGTTGGTGCCGGTACGACTGTCGCTTGCCGATATTCTGTTTCATGTGCGCGTGAGGCTGGTACAAGATGTACTCAGAAAAAAATTATGACAGCTTCGGAAGAGGAATAAATTGTTTAAGCCTGGTCGCCGTGTCCATGAAAAGAAAAAGTGATTTTCTGTTGCGCAGGAAATCCTTGGGTCAGGTCTAAATCCGTACGGGTACTGCGCTCACTGTACCCGTACCAAAACAGTCTAACCTCTCAGCAAAAACTCGTACGGAGCGACGATCCGAATTGACGTTTTCCTGTGGTACCCCAAATTATGGCCGCGTGGGTGGCACAGGGGTTGACATTGTGTCAAGGGTCTTTGGGGGAATGGACAACATGTCATGCCCATCACATTTCCATGGCACCTGTGTAGCGTCGGCCATCGGGCAGATGAAAGCAGTTCGTAGATGTTGACAGCCGTTCAAGTCCAGCCTGGAGCAATCACGACTCTCATCATCAAGCCTTGCAACAACCAATGTAACTTGGGCCGTGGCGCATTAAATTCGATAATCAGTCCAAACCAAGATGAAGGCTTGTGAGGCGTTAAGTGGCTGCCAAAACACAAGCTCGCTAGGGTGATTTGGTGCCGGTGATAGGCACCCGTGCGCCCCCCCCAGCCCTTTCAGACTGCCACTCTGCCCATTCTCCGGGCCCGCAGATCCAGGAAACGCCCCTAAACCTTAGCCTCCAGCTGTCACACTGACCTACGCCAGTTTCCGCCCCCTACAGCCACACCGAAATAGCTTCGGCAATGTGGGACAGCCTGATGAGCCCGGCTGGAACCTTCAGGCACTGGTAACATATGAGCGTTCGTAACGAGCTCCCCCTTTCCGAAGGTCAAGGAGAGAAGATGCTTGTTTTTACACTCTGTGAATCTTGGGTGCTTGGTCAACCAGCGTACCAGCGAGCCAGCGTGCTAATCAAGCCGGCATACCCAAGCACTCAAAGGTTTTTTCAGCTCTGGATCGACAATTTGAAACGAATTGTTTCAACCGATGAAGCCAAAGATGAGCGTAAGATGCAGGTCTGGACGAGAACAGGCGGTTGGCTGGCATTTTTGATTCTCTTCCTCATGGTTGTCGCGGTAGTGGCTTGACCCGTTTTCTCGAAACAAGAGAGGATTGGCAGACACCCAAGCCAGCTCGTGGGCTTTGGGGAATGGAAAATCAAGCTAGGCCGCTAGGCGAGAAGGTGTGGAGTAAAAAAAGGATACAAGCAGGTGCGGTGCGGTGATGAATCCTGGAGGAAGGAAACGGCGAGGGCGAAGCGAGGGGAGGGGGAAAGCCCCCAAATCTACCGGGGGAAGGAACGCCCAGGTGCTAGGTGGTGCCCAGGAAGCTTGAGAATCATGCCTGCTGCAGCCTGAGGTACCTGCGGCTTGGGCAAGCCTGTCAAGCCCGTGGTGCCTGCCCCAATCGAGGAACGGACCACGGAAGAATCAGGTTAGGCCCCCTGATATGACGGGAGCCACTCAAACGTGCCAAAAAGCCAATTGAGCGAGGATTGCTCCACCCGGACCTGTTCGTTCTGTTCGTCATATGCCGCGGCTTGATGCCTGGGACAGCGAAGTTGTGACTGGGGTTGCCCCTGGTCCTCGTATGCTTCTAGTTAGGCTTGCCCTTAGCGAGACAAATCCAGTCAGCCATCCCATCCACCTTTGCAATTTTTAGGGGAGAGCGTGGACTTGGTACGAGCATCTAGTGCTTCGGCAAGACTCGGTGAAAAATTGATACGCACACATGAACATCTCCAGGTACTAGGGTGCTAGAGTGCCAGGTGCTCCGTAATAGCGAATCCGGGTACGTATCATTTCTTGTCAAGCGCTCATACTCCGTGTGCTACTTGCCTGCAAACTTTGATCTACGAGTACCAGTATATACGAAGGCTGCCAACCCAGGGCCATCTCACCCTCCTCCATGTCAAGGCCATGCGCCACTCCCAGGCGTTTTCTTTCTGACGGGAACCACTCACCAGCCCAGGAGTCTTAGTAAGGTGAAGCCTTTTCCAAAGCCCAGCCAGGCGGAGTTTTAAGTGTCAGACGGGAAAAGACCCACCACCTCTTCAAGCCTGAGTTCCATCTTCCAGGGCCCATGGTGCGCCAAGGGGCCCCTCGCACACGCTATCGGCTCCCTTGTCCTTGATCGCCATCGTGTACCCCAATGCCGTTGGACCAACTGAGCAAGGTCTCTCCACTTTCTGATGCTTCATCTCGACGCCTGAGGGAACCATGGATGCCATCGAAGGCCCATGGCATGCTTTTTGGATCCGAGCACTATCAGAGTCCCGCTTACCCACTCCAATCAATCATGTCTTGTCCATCAAGCTCCACCGGCTGCTCTTCACCCTGTCGCTATTTGCCGCACACGCCAGACCAGCTAGAACCAAGAAGCCCGTGCACCCACAACCTACGACCTGATGGCAAACCTTGGTGAGCCCGGCTCTGCTCCTCGCCCGCCCGACAAATGATCCAGCATGAGATCTAACCCTACCTCTAGCGCTGCTGCCCGTGACATTGCTTTCGAAGGAAGCCCTCTCTCCTCTTCCCGTCTTTCCCTACCGTCATCCTCCACCAGCCTCCTTCACAGTGCTGCCTCACGCAGCCGTTGTCCCTTTTGCTATCTGTCCAACTTTCAATCCCTTCTGATTCTCCCTTGCCGACATCGTTTCTAGTAGCCCATCTCCTCGTTGAGCGTATCTTGTTCGCCTTCATCTTCGTATTTAGTCGCCCTCGCCTCAGATCGTCCAGGAGCCCACTGGAACTCTTCCTGCGAACCACTTTTTTGCAGCAAAGTTTCAACACATTTATTACGGCTAGCAGGTTGAACATTGTAATAAATATCAACCAGACTGTTGCAAGAGGAGGTTGCTTGGACTGCTGATCGACACTGTTGACGCCTGCGTCGACTTCAAGCACACCCCCGTATTATCTTCAACGAACACCCCGTTTTGGCTGCTTTTCACCCACTGTCTCGCCGTGTCTGGGACACGGATTTCGCAACATGGCATTGGTTGCTCATCCCTCTCCTCCAAATGTGATTGGCATGCAACCAGGGGGTCATTACGGCCAGCTCAACGGAGCCGCGCCCGTTGATGCGCATACACAACGACAACGTCTTCTCGGACAATTAAACGAGTCCACCTGGCAAAGAATAGGCAAGTTAAAGCAACCCTTCATATACAAACATTTGCTAACTTACGTGGGCAGGCTCGTTGAACGAACTCCTCGGCGACCATGAGGGGGCACTCTTCGCCTATGAGCAAGCTCTGCGACACAATCAATGGTCTACCCAGACTTTGAATGCTATCTCATGCATTCTGCGCACAAAGGAAAAGTACACCGAAGCCATTGAGTACCTGAAAAGCATTCTCAAAGTTGAACCTGCCAATGGTGAGGCCTGGGGAAATCTGGGTAAGTGCAAATTTCCAACCTAACTGGACGCGAGCTCACAGATTCAGGGCATTGCTATCTCATGCAAGACAATCTACAGGAAGCATACACTGCCTACCAGCAAGCGCTCTACTACCTACCCAAGCCCAATGTGAGATACAGCCCATGTGACCAAAGTACCCTTGATCTAACTGCCAGCCAGGAGCCAAAGCTATGGTACGGCATTGGTATTCTCTATGATCGATATGGTTCTCTAGAACACGCCGAGGAAGCCTTCTCTCAAGTCATGCGCATGCAGCCCGACTTTGAAAAAGCCAACGAAATTTACTTCCGGCTCGGAATAATATACAAGCAGCAGCAGAAATTCCAACAAAGTCTCGAAGTGAGTTCGGTTATGTTCCGCGGCGAACTCAACTAATAGATACCAGTGCTTCAAATACATTGTCAATGATCCGCCACGCCCCCTTAACGAGGAGGATATCTGGTTCCAAATCGGACACGTTTATGAACAACAGAAAGACGTAAGTCAATTTTAACCCTTGACCCTGAGCTATATTACTCACTCTGTCATAGTTCGAAGCTGCAAAAGCTGCCTATAGGCGAGTACTTGAAAGAGATCCGAAACACGCCAAAGTGCTACAGCAGCTCGGCTGGTTGCATCATCAGCAAAGCAACAGCTATGCAAGCCAAGATCAAGCCATCGAATATCTCGAGCAGTCTGTCAGCTCAGGTACGCATGTTCCCACCGATCCCTGTTCTCTTTTATTAACTCGCTCCAAGACAACCAAGACGCCCAGAGCTGGTACCTTCTCGGCAGGTGTTATATGGCTCAACAAAAATTCCCCAAAGCATATGAGGCTTACCAGCAAGCTGTGTATCGCGACGGGCGCAACCCCACATTCTGGTGCTCCATCGGAGTGCTATACTACCAAATCAACCAGTATCGAGACGCACTCGACGCATACTCACGTGCCATTCGTCTAAACCCATACATTTCAGAGGTATGGTATGACTTGGGAACTCTGGTAAGCACATGCCTTTCCTGCCATGTACCGCTCCTTTTTGACAAATCAAATAGTACGAATCATGCAACAATCAAACCTCCGATGCTCTGGACGCATATGCCAGAGCCGCAGAGCTTGATCCCACCAACACTCACATCAAGGCTCGCCTCGCGCTCCTGAGGAGTGGAGCTGCAACTGGACCCAATCAGCACAATGCCCCCGTCCCACAAGACGTTCACCCTCAAGCCTACCAAAATGGTGTCGGTGTTCCGCCTGGTCCCCAGTGGGGAGGATCGTCGGCGTCAAATCAACAATCACAACCTCCTGTCGACCCAGCGCGTGTCAACGACTGGGCAAGAGGAATTGCAGGCATCAACCCACCTCCTGGACAGCAACAGCAACAGCAAAATGGCTACGAAGGCCGTGACGGTATGAGGGCGCCACCTCCGCGCGCTCCCAGCCCTCGCCAAGACGGTCCTCGCCCATATGACTCTTCCCGGCAAACACCAATTCGAAAGATGCAGTCACCTTCTCCTAAGATGCAGCCAGCTAATCCGGGCATGTTTCCTCCTGGTCCTCAGACATTACCTCAGATCTCGATGCAAGATCGCCCTCCCGCCTTCGGTAGTAACGTCCGCCCCTCTCCTACAATGAATGGACCACCAGCCCCTCACTCTAATGGTGTCGGAGCTGGCTCTACCCTTCCACCCTACGGGCGACCTTTCAGTCCACCAAATGAGCTGAGACCTCTACGAGATGAACGGCCCCAGTCGCCGGGATCTGCTTTCCGTCCACCACCATTCCAATCTAACCCACCATTTCCCAACCTTTCAAATGGTCCTCCTCTCCCCCCTCCTGGAGAGGGCCCTGCTCGTGATGATCGGCCACCGTCCGCTATGAAACGCTCACGAGAGTGGGAAGCTGACGCGCCGTCGAAGAAACTGGCAAATGAAGAAAATCGAGCACGACTTGATGAGCCACCCCGCAGAAATAGCCCGCCAGGCCGTCTGCCCACGCCAAAGGATCACTTCAGACGAAGCTCATCTGAACGTCGGGAGCAAGAACGACGGGCCAACGAGAACTACCATCCATCTGAGGCGGCACATCATCCCTATAGCCGGCCTCCCCAGCAAATTCCATCAATGCAATCTATTCTGGATGCCCCTAACAAGGATGAACGTAAAGAACATATCGAGCCAGCTGCCCGTAAAGTCGACGTGGACGAGGATTATGATAACAACAGCGAAGATGACAAACAGCGTGGAGCGCCTTCAACATCGATGAGCAGTCCGCAGGTCGGCGTGCCTCCACCATCGGCAACGCCAAAGCAAGAGACGGTGGCCTAAATACTCAAGCATAAGTAGACATTGCCATAGCATTTCCCTTTGTTTCTCTGGGGCGAGGAAGATTTGTACAGCAATCAGATTGCACAGGGAGGCCTTTTGGAAAAGCAAAACACATTAAGATATTTCTCCTTGAATCTCGTAACGAGACACCATTCCAAAAGCAATATGACCGGAGCCATTCGTCATTAAACATACACCACAGTTCACTCTTGTAGTTTGGAAACTCATCGCCAGCGTGAGAGATCGAAAAGCCGGAAGTTTCCAGGATGGTAGGACCGCTACGCGTGCGAAGCCCGCACGACGAGACGACTCTTAAAGTCACGTGATTGCTAAAATCTTGGCGGCGCTAAGTCGAGCACACACCGAGATTTCGACTTCTCCAAACCGCACACTGCAACTCGATTTCGTTTTTCGACAACTTGACAATTCGAGACAACTTGTCAACCAACAAACAAGATGTGAGTCTTCGTTGAGGTATTCTCAGTGATTCTTCGCTAATTATTTAACACAGGTCTCACCGAAAGTTCGAGGCGCCGCGACACGGTAAATTCCCTGCGATACCCAAATCTTCTACGTTTTGAACAAGGGAAAAAAGTTCAATGGCTAACACAATCCTCTGACAGGTTCGCTGGCCTTCCTACCCCGAAAACGAGCTGCTAGACACCGAGGCAAAGTCAAGAGGTATGAATAAAACAAACTGGTTATCAAGATGTCATGACTTGAAAGAGTCGAAGCTGAAACATTTTCCCCAGCTTTCCAAAGGATGACCCAAAGAAACCAGTCCATCTCACCGCTGCTATGGGATACAAGGCCGGGATGACCACCATCGTCCGTGACCTTGATAGACCTGGTGCGAAGATGCACAAGAAAGAGATTGTTGAGGCCGTCACTGTCATTGAGACTCCTCCTGTAAGTGGATCTTGCTTCTTCCAGAAACATACCACGACCTTCAATCTGCTTTGCATGAACGAAACTAACGTCAGTGTAGATGATCGTCGTCGGTCTCGTCGGTTACATCGAGACCCCGCGAGGCCTGCGATCACTTACCACCGTCTGGGCTGAGCATCTGTCAGACGAGCTCAAGCGCCGCTTCTACAAGAACTGGTACCGCTCCAAGAAGAAGGCCTTCACCAAGTACGCCAAGAAGCACTCCGAGGGCAAGGGCAGCTCCGTCACCCGCGAACTCGAGCGCATCAAGAAATACTGCACCGTCGTGCGCGTGCTCGCCCACACCCAGATCCGCCAGACGCCCTTGAAGCAGAAGAAGACGCATTTGATGGAGATCCAGGTCAACGGAGGGAGCGTCGCCGACAAGGTCGACTTCGGCCACGGCTTGTTCGAGAAGCCCGTCGACATCGACACCGTCTTCGAGCAGGACGAGATGATCGACTGCATTGCAGTCACCAAGGGCCACGGTTTCCAGGGTGTCACATCCAGATGGGGTACCAAGAAGCTGCCGCGAAAGACGCACAAGGGTCTGCGAAAGGTCGCCTGTATCGGTGCTTGGCATCCTTCCCACGTCCAGTGGACGGTCGCCCGTGCTGGTCAGATGGGTTACCACCACCGTACCTCCGTCAACCACAAGGTCTACCGTATCGGCAAGGGCAAGGACGAGAAGAACGCGGCCACTGACTTCGACGTGGTAAACAAGACCATCACACCGTATGTCCCGCTTCCCTCCCTCATTTCATTCCTATTTCCTCCCACTAACCTTTCTCTTCCCACAGTCTCGGCGGCTTCGTGCACTACGGTGAAGTGAAGAACGACTTCGTGCTGCTGAAGGGCTCCGTGCCGGGCGTCAAGAAGCGAGTCATGACCCTGCGCAAGTCCATGTTCCCCCACACCTCGCGCAAGGCCCTCGAGAAGGTCGAGCTCAAATGGATCGACACGTCGTCCAAGTTCGGCCACGGCGCTTACCAGACCCCCTCGGAGAAGAGACAGTTCCTCGGTACCCTCAAGAAGGATCTTGTCGCTGCTGCATAAGAGGTCTTGCGTTACTTGTTTTGTGTGTCTGCTGGGTTACGAAGATTCATGCTCGGGAGGGTTTTGCAGCGAGATTCGGGACTTCGCTTGTGTTTGATAGGCAGAAAAGAGACAACTCTAAAACACCAAGTTCTTAGCCAAAGGAAAGGGGGTTCGGCATCTCGATTTGTGGTGCGAGCCCTAAGCACCGAGATACCTTCCTACCTACCCATCCAAAAACAACTTTCTACCCACCCTTCGTCCTCGTTCTCTGAAAGTAGGGGCTACGTATCCTCGTTTTAGCATGGCAAGAGGATCAAAAATGGATCAACATGAAGTTCTTGATTGCAAGGAAATGAAAGAAATGAATCCAATTTCAATTACTGTCCCGTCCGCTCATCTCTAGTACTTGAGTTCTCAACCCGCCATCAATCATCGCGTTTCCTCCTTTGACGAAAAATCCCTCGTTAAACAATAAAGGCATCGTGCTTTACTTTCTCGTTCTCGTTCGTCATTGCAGCCCCTACTTCAGCGACTTCGTCTACCCCCTTCAGAGGCAGCCAAATCCCGATGATTTCATACTCTGATGGCGAACTCGAGTCAGAGGCCGGAACACGTACGGCTTGATAACAAGGCCGATGCGGCGTCGTCTTGAGACCAATGGTTAGAAGTTCACGTCCCGCGGCGCGGGCCTGCTCCAACTTCTGCTGATTGACCAGCCCGACGCAATGTCCCCTCTGCGACGGCGGCCGCGGCCGTCGTGACTCGAGCCTTTTGTCGCCGTTGTTGTCCTGAGGAATGCGAATCGATTTCGATTCAGTACCCCTCCTCGAATGCCATTCCGCGAACATGAGCTTGACGCCGCTGCGACGACAGATTTCCGCGTCCATGCATCGGCACGTGCACGCGAGGTTCAGGATCGCCGTCTCCAGGACTTCCGGCGACAGGCGGATTTTCGTGTCTAGAAAGCGTTCGGGATAATATCTTCCTGTCTGAGTCCCACCCGTCGAGCCCACGAAATCGAAAAGGTGCTTCAAACCTGCCACCTGCGTGCTAGCGACGGCTGAGGAGGACAGCGCCTCTTCGATCTCTTCTTCAGACCACGGTTGTTCACCTTCCTGCGAGAGAAATTCCATCACGCCTTCATGATGGCAGCCTTGGATGACGGCGTCGAGATCGTTGAGGACCTGGGATAAATCGAGGTCTCCTGTGTGAGCATCCGCGTACATTTGAATTTCCAGTGTCTGTGGATATTGGGACTCTCGGTTGAATAGATTAAGCGGGAGCCGGGACATGTTCGAAGCGCGGACACGGTCATAGAAGCTGAAGTGCGCGTACAGGTCCCGTGAGTGCTTTATGGTGCGGCCACTCTTGCCTTTCATTAAAGACCAGTTCGCCGTTGATGAATGTACTGTTCCCAAAAGCCCGGAAGGCCAGTAATTCGGCACGAAGTTTTGAGAGGCACGATGAAGCTGTTCCAGGGCATCAGCCAGCAATTCTTCGGCGTCAAGGCTCCGGTAACCTAGCGGTATGTCATACCGCGCAAAGTCGGGCCAAACTGAAAGGACGTAGTCTCGTTCATCGGTCGCAAGACTTTTCACCATCGATATGGTATTTAGAGTGTGCAAGAAGAGGTCCATGCTGTGTGGTGGGTGGTTTCCCGTTTGTTGCTTCCACTGGTAGCCGAGCAGAAGACCAGAGCTGATCACAAACGGGTCAGATTCTTCACTTGTATCGAAGTCCTCGCTTGTGTCACCTCCTTTGCGCGTATCATGACGCGAAAGCTTCGCCGCCATTGTCAGATGAAAGACACTGCCAAAGGCAGAGGTGCGATGAAGGATCCTCAGATACCCTGAATGGATGTTGTCAGCAGTACCGAGTAATCGTTTTAGGGGTGGGGTAAGAGGATCGATTTCATATGGTGGACAGCATTCAGCGGTGGTTTGGTCTGCAAAAAGAACTGAAAGTGACCTTGCGTACCGGAACTCTTGGAACGTCCATATCCGCTGTAGCCACAGACCGGCGCCAGTCGCATTCAGACAGTCTTCTCCTACTAGCGTACGCTCGAGTTTGTCTGAAGTCGCAGCTAGTGTTTCTGCACGCGCAGGTGAAGGCTCATTGACGCTGGCGATTTTAGCTTTTGTATAAGCGTCGTAAGCGTTTCGGATGCAGTTACAGATAGGTCCTGGAAGGATGACAACGACGTGCAAGGTTTGATAGAGTATGGGAATGGTGTTCAAAGTCTTTCGAATCCTCTCATCTTTCTGTATCTGCTGTGTCTTGTCGTCTTTTTGAGGCGTACAACACTGATCGATCCAGCACGCACCGTATTGACTCGTCAACTGTGTCAGATGCCCAACGAAGCCCTCCAAATGCCATTCCGAGCCCAGGCAGAGCCGTACTATGTTCGACGGATCGTCATATATGTGGCCAATGTAATAATATTCCCGGTCGAACTCGCCCCAGGTGTAAGAGATGGCGGCGCCGCAAGATTCTTGGAGCTCGACCTGCACTTTCTGGACGCTGACGTGTTTGCCAGCGTAGGAGTATTCTTGACATGTACACTCATGGAACTTTACCATTGTGATTGTTGGCAAGGTTTTCTTGGCAGAATTTCTCACAGACTGAAGGAGGGCACGCAGATCAGCGATCTTGTCTTCGATATCTGATGGAATACTTGAGCCAGAGCGAGCTCTCGAAGATTGGCCTTCAATCAGGAATTCTGTAAGGGGCTTTTCAAACTGTGAGAGTACTGCATCAACTACAGGACCAGGCATAGCTGACCCAGACTCAACACGGCTTTTCAAATGTCGAAGGGCTGGTTCAAGCTCTTGCAATGATGACCGGAGGGAAGAGATTTCGCGCGATTCGCGTTGGCCTGGACCTCGCGAAGGACGACTGGCGGTGTGGCCCATGGCATCTAGTAAGGCGCAAGGAGGGTTTTGAAGTCAATTGAATAAAGTCTTGACGGAAGCTCACTATTCTGTTTTGCTAGGGTACAGATAGGGCCACAGCGGTTTCACTGAGGACATTGAATGGGAATTCGTGGGCTCGTCGTGGTCCTTATAGGCTGCCGCAACGAGGTTCGGTCGCTTAGCAAAAAAGGAAAAAAAACCAGGCTGCGAGGTTATGCTTCCAATAGATATGTGCCATCACGTCCATTTGGTACATAGGTGACTGGGGTTACGGGGTTGTGATGGTCCATCGCTTCCAGCCAGGCGCAAGAGAAGGTCACGAATGTGTTTGACGCAGGGCATTCATCCGCCAGGCGCTACTTGCTGCGGCATCTTGCTTGATGCCACTGGATTTCATGCTGGTTGATTTCTAGCATAGCGTCAAAGGAAGAAGGTGGTGTGTGTAGGTACTGAGGCGGGTTGAGGGTATCGAGCAAGCGAGGTATGTACCTCCTCACGTGGTCTTGTCGCCCACTCGGAAGGGGCAATGACATCATCCCCAGAGGCTCAAGCTTGAACCTGAAGCAATTGTAAAATAGGAATCCCTTGACTTGTATTTAACCTGCAAATGCTCAAGGTGGAATTCTACCATTTAGTTCGAAGACGCATCGCAATACAACTGTCTACAGTTCAAAGTCAAGATTTCAAGGCTGCAAAGAGGTTCTATTACCAAGCCATTTCAGGTTACTCAGGCCCAAGAACTCATCTCTCCTCAACTACGACAACCTCTCATACTTTATCGATCCTCCTCCCTCATACAACTCTTCGCACAATGTCCGACGACGCTTCATACATGTCCTTTCTCAATCGCGCCAACGCCGACCCCAAAGCTGGCCAAGGTTCAACCATGTCTGAGTCCGAGTCTACATCCCAACGCCAGTCAAACATCGACCCTACTTCCTCCGACGCCCTGCCGGCATCATTGAAGTCCCTACCAGATGTCACATATACGTCAGACACAGACTCGCCGTTCGAACCTGTCCTGTTCAACTACTCGGGGTCAGGCTTACCATCTAGTAAGGAGTTCAAGCAGGTTCTTTCACACGCGCATAAAAAGATTGGAGAAGTCGAGGAGCTGAGCATACAGGACTTCGACCCCAGAGGAGAATATAAGGATATCATTCAGAAAGTTGAACAGGCGGGGAAGGGAAACAAGACGCCCAAGGTTTTCAGAGTAGAAACCAGTTCAACCAGAGCGGAGTACTATGTTTTGACGGTGGGGGACAGGATGCTGATCGGCGTTGTAGCAAAGGCGGTGGAGAGTTGACACGGATCACGGCGGACAAAGCCCAGCAATATAAAACAAATTTTAAACACTGCGCACGAGCAACTCATATGAGACTTTTGACAGTCTGGGTGGGTGAAGAGGGTGTTCCGGTAGGGCTGATCTACATTCGGGAAACCAACCGACTGAAATCGGACTTCAAGAAGCGCTGAAACACTCGACACGACATCGATCTCGATTCTCAAGTCCGTTAACCGGAACGAAATGCACATCACAAAACGAAAACCGATGCAGATCAAAGCAAATATCATGCCAGTTCCGGAGACATCGACAACAAGAGAGTCCAAAACTCTGAAGTCAAACGGCACAACGGCGTGCTATTTCGTAAGTGGGGGAGCTGTTTCCATGCAATATCCGAACTGTATCAGCAAGAGACAGGGGAATAGTAGAGATATTGTGGTTTAAGCTTCCGGCACACGAGCATTTGCTGGTTTAGTCGCGATCCCCTTGTGCGCCGCGTTTATCACCTGCCCATAGCAGACTGCGATATGAGAGAATAGTTCGCCTCCCTAACCGAAACAATTGAAACAATAGCCGCCAATCAAGGACAAGGGGCAATGGAGAAAATTGAGCGTGATTTGCATGTGGACCACGACGGTCATATGCGACATTGCACAAGACAAAGTATTGCGTGTATCTTCTGGGTGTTTTCTTGGTTTTTCTCTCAGCGTTGATCCTGTCAGGGCATCGGAAGATGTTCTGCGCAAAGGGTCAAGAATAGGTACTCCGTCCCTTGTACATTGGCGGTGGCAGCCAGTCGCGGTGATTCCTGCTGGGAATCGCTGGTTGCCCCCTGAATGCAAGCCAATCAAAATATCGCACCAGATTGAGAAACGCAGGAAATCAAGGCCTGTCAGATCGGTCTCCATGCCTGTAGTTTCCGGAGGTCAGCAGCGAGTGATTCGACAGCCCTGGCGCCACTGGGCCTTGTGATTTGTTCCTAGGATCTTCCTTTTTTGCCCATCTTGCCATCAAGCTCATGGGGCTCAGCAGGGTAAACGAGGGATCACGGCCTGGCAAAGGCCCAAAGGCCCCAGAGGGAATGGGGCGCTGCAGCACTGCTGTGCCACTGCGGCCCATGAACGCGTCAACTCTGTTCTCGGAGGCCGTTGGTCTGTTTTGGCTCGCTGGCCAAAGAGAGGTGCCCATCCAGCTTTCGTTCCCCAGTCTTTGGGACGGAGTGGGTAGGGTGGTCTCTAGCTGCGACAAGTCTCAGGCAGGGGATGAGGAAATCAGCGTTGGAAGAGGAGGGACCCCGAGGGAGATCTGCATCTGAAACTTTGGATACCAAGATCGAGAAGATGGTGTGCTTACGACGAGGACACAATAAATCTATTGATCGTCTAAAAGGGTGAGAGTTTGCCGGTGCTTGGACTCTAGGCATGAGACTGTCCACATGAAGATTTGGGAGAAATCATTTGGGGGTAGGAATATCACTGCGCAACCAGACGAGCTGTTTTGTTTAGGCGCATGATGATGTTTACGAGTCGCCCGTTGCCCACTGCTGCAGGCCCAAACATGCAGGTACGAATGCAAACAAAAGATATTTTTGTCTTGGCCGCGAACTGGTTCAAGTTGACATGGACATCTCTGTGCATAGTAGAGGCTCGTAGATGTATTCGATTGCACTTGATACCCGTAGACTCTCTGTGTCGTCCATAGCTGTTCAAGTACCTGTACTTGTATCTCTTACTGGCCAGCCCCATATGATCCAGACTGCAGATTGCAATCCTGCGGTGCAATGGTTACAAGGAGAATTGGCCTTGCGGCTCGGGGCCTTCGCTAGGCCCTTTAGTGGGGCTCGTTAGAGAACGGACCACCTAAAAGCCTGTGAGCTTGCAGCAATGGGCTTTGCCCAGTGTTTGCACAGGGAGCCACTTTTGCCTCCAACTCCTGCCTGGAAACCCTGCCCTGCACACCTGCACACCTGCACCTTTGTACACAACACCCAACCCTTTGATCTACCACATCTACCAGAATACTCGTGTGCCGCTTCTTTTGTTCTTTGCTCGATTATTGTGCACCCAGGGCATATCCATTCGTTTGCCAACACCATCTTCCTCCCACATCTTACCGAACCTGCCATCTTCGCCGCGCCTCGAGAAAGTACTTCCCTCCTTTTCGCTGGCTGAAGCTTTGCGTTCTCTTTCCTGCCGGCCAGAAAGGAGTACTACGAAATCGGGCACGGCCTGATCACAACTCTCCAAACTACTCTACACAACTCACTAGACTCGTTTTCCCATATCAACTCTGCATCTTACGCCCGACTCTCCTTCCGGCTTTGCTATTTTCAACCACCTGTCCGCCTAATCTGCCTGCTTACGCTGTGCGAATCGGTCGGCGCCTTAACACACCCCGTCCTCGTATGCTGCGGCTAGACCACGGCTCACACTAAACTTCACTCAGCCCTCCGAGCCTCACCCTCTTATTCTCCAGCTGAACATATACTCTGTCATCCCAACCGATCATTTCGCATTGCTGGCGATCGATCTCCCTGACGACGAGTCGGTCGCCAATTCATAATGTCGTCCCACAGCAACAGCAGCTCACAGTCCCCTCCTCGAGTCCCTCCTCATATTCGCCTCAACTCAGGTCAAGAAGACCTATTGAACAACAATGCCTCCAACTCATCAAGGACATTAATCCCAACGGCTTCCAGACCGGGGACTTCTCGATCACAGTTAAACACTGTTTACACTCAAGAACAAATCCAAGACTCGGCTGAAAGGCTGTTACCACCAGGCACTGGCCGCACAAACAGACTTCGAGATGGTGATTCGCCGTTGAGGTCCCCTGCTCGTTCGAGCTACTCGTCCAGAAGATCTAGTTGGGAGTCGGATCGGAGTAGAGACAGCAGGGGGTTTGAGAATCCCTTTAGGGACTCTAGTCAATCGAGACCTGGATCAAGAGCTGGAAGCGATGACAACGACGTCAACACCCAGACGGTATCCGAAAAGTTCAATATTTTGCCCTCAGCAGGGCTTCTCCTATTTCCCGAAGATGTCGAAAAGGATGACTATCTACATAACCCTGACCCAAATGACAAGGACCGCGACTGTGATATCTTCAACAGGAGAGGTATTGTAAACGTCGGTGGACTTGCATTTATCACCCTGGGCCTCCTGGTTCTATTCGTCGGATACCCCATTCTGTTGGTATTCTCATGCCCCCCTCCGAGTGTGCTGCTGACAAAGTAACAGGACATTTGTACAAAAAATAACAGCCTCGCCCGATCCCTGTGCGGACACCAATTCTTGCATAGGAAGCGGCAAGGTCCCTCTGCTCAAGAATATGCGTACGAGTCTGATTGATCCCGATACACCTGCATCTGCGAAGACAAAGACCGACTTCCATGGGAACACCTGGAACCTGGTTTTCTCAGACGAGTTCTCAACACCTGGACGATCCTTTTATGATGGTGATGATCCATATTGGACCGCGATGGACATTTGGTACGGTGTGACAAGAGATTTGGAATGGTATGACCCAGACGCAGCTACAACCAACGACGGTGTATTGGAGTTGCGCTTCGATGCCTTCCAGAACCACGGATTAAATTATCGCTCTGGTATGCTTCAATCATGGAATAAAATGTGTTTCAAAGGCGGCAGGCTCGAGGCGAGTATATCTCTTCCTGGAAGAGGTGACACGGTCGGCTTTTGGCCCGGTTTCTGGTCGATGGGCAACCTTGGAAGGCCAGGCTATGCTGCAACTACCGACGGGCTTTGGCCATATTCCTACGACGACGTCTGCGACGCAGGCATTACTGCCAACCAGAGCTCGCCCGACGGTATCAGCTATCTACCGGGCATGCGACTTCCTGCTTGCACTTGCTCTAACGAAGATCACCCGACTCCTGGAAAATCTCGGTCTGCCCCCGAAATAGACGCTCTCGAAGCCAGCGTTGGCGTTCTCGACGAGCTCGGCAATGAGATTGGCATGGTGTCTCAGTCTTTCCAAGTGGCGCCCTTCGATATCTGGTACCAGCCAAACTACGATTTCGTCGAAGTGTTCGATTTTTCAGTAACTGCAATGAACACCTATAAAGGTGGTCCTTTCCAACAGGCCGTTTCTGGGTTATCCAACCTCAACAACGACTGGTATGATGGAAACGCCTACCAGGTATACGCTTTTGAGTACACAACAGGTAAACAAGGCGATATTATCTGGTATGTTGGTGATAAACCTGTTTGGCGCGTGCAAGCCCAGGCTTTGGGGCCCAACGGCAACGTTGCTCAAAGAATCATTCCAGAGGAGCCCATGTCGGTCATCGCCAACTTTGGCATGTCACCGGGTTTCTCGGCTCTTAACCTGACATATCTTGCTCCGTTGATGCCAGCTACTATGCGAATCGACTACATCCGCATTTATCAAGACGATAACGGCGAAATGACCTGCGATCCCGAAGGCTACGAGACGACGGAATACATCAACAATCACTACGAAGTGTACAACAACCCGAACGTCACCAGTTGGTAGGTCTCTGTAATTAATATGTCAGGCTGGCTTTCTTGCTAATCTATCTCTAGGGCTGACACTGGGTACAAATGGCCAAAGAACTCGTTGGTCACCGGCTGTTAATATTAATACATAATATGTTTCTGTGGAGGCTTGCCTGGTCGGCTTTCGCCGACTTGTACAGACGTCTGTTTTGTCTTGGAAGATTTAGCGGCATGGCAAAATCAGCGTTACGGCGTTCTACGAGGTTCATCTTGGAGGACTGAGAATTTGGAACTATACGAAGTACCATCATTGCGGCGTGGACTTCCAAAAATCTTGTCTAAACCGTTTTTACGACTGAAGCAGGGAAATTACGATTTTTTCCCGGTACATTCGGCAACTATTAGAGCAAGGGGCGAAAGCGTTCGTTTGAAACCCTGGAACAACAAAATATGAAATGGAAATGTACGGCATGAACTGATTGCGCTGGAGAAGAGCGAGTCCAACTTGAAGCCCCACAAGGTCAAGCAGGAGGAGGTGCGGACGTCGAATTGATCCTGTGCCCTGTCAAGAGGCTTGCTGTCGATTGAATCGCTGAGTCCATACTATCAATGGAAGCAAATATGAACATAACCATCTTCTGTGAAGATCGCCTTCTTGTTCGAGCAGACTTTGCTGATTATTTTGCACTGAGAAATGCGTGTCGTGATGCAGTTGACTAACCTAGGTTCTCTGAAATACTTTTGATCTGCTCATCGTTAATAGCTGCGCACCTATGTTGTGCTGGATCTTTGGATTTCCCTAAAAGAAAATCCTCGCCTGCCTCGAACCAAAGTTTGCTGGTTACTACCCAGGTACTTAATTCTCCCGCTTGTTAGTTACAACTCGGCAAGGCTCGGACCTCGCTTCCCTCATTCACGTAAATTTGTTTCCATTTGCAATGTTCTCGACTACGCTCTCGACCACCAAGAATCGGCCCCCAGGGGCCCAGAGCACCGAATCAAGCGCACAGGCGGCCGCGGCAGACATACGCCAGCCGCAGACGGCATCTGAGAAGAAAGAATCGTACGAGAAAGTCCAGCGGAGACAGCGTGCCGAATTGATACTCGGCCAGTACGATTTGCTCATGAAGTATGCAGTGGAAAATCAAATAGTGAGTCAACTCATGTCTTGTCACCTCAAGGTACTCTCTCGTTCGCCTTGGGCCTGGGCTCTGACCAAGAGGGAACAGTCAATACCCCAGACAAGGGCATATTTTCAGAAGGTGGCGCTGGGAGTCGAGGTAGAGCCGGTCATCAAGAACTGGTTCTCCCGATAACGAATTTCTGCCGTCGATGATCCGTTTTCAAGAATAACAACTCCCAGGATCGGGACGTATGGGCATGTGTGGAATATTCTGATGAGTTTCAAGCAGATATGGGAGGCGTTAGGATGACCGATACGCCTTATGCGGTTTGCGACATTCAAATATCACACCGTCCTTGGGGCGAACTGGTAGACAAAAACACTTGAAAGCTACCCACACAGCTCAATACTACATACATCAGAGTCAGGTTGGCTGTATGCACGTTTTGTGCATCGTGACACACGCAGCCTTGTAATTTGTAGTGTAAGGCTGAGATGCGACGGTAAAATATCGGCATGCGGAGTTGGAAAAAGTTGCCCGCCTTCAATAATTTTCGACCACCACACAGACCGCACAAGCACCTAGTCAAGTTTTCGCTGTGCCGTCGCCAACATGTCTTTGGAGGGAAAGTTGGCAAAGATCAAGTCACCTAATCTACAAAGCCAACAGCACGTCTGTACTCTCCGCTCCCATGGTAAAAGTGTGCCTACTGACCTGAATCTCAGACTGCGGCGGTCCTATCCTCAATCGAAGAAACCCTCGCCGAACAGCGAACGAAAGCCAGTCCGACGGCATATTTTGCTGCCCTCCTTGCGCTTTTAAAGCAGTCAGCAGAGCTTCCACCCGAGAATGAAGTCATTACATCCTCTGTCTATCTTCTTGACTTGATCACCGCCTACGTCCCCGCAAGCCTTCTTCGATCACAGTTCACGACCATTGTCTCTCTCTTGGCGCCTTTCTCGAACGCTTCTGGCACAAATGCACCTCTTATTCGGTCGGCAATAGGGTGCCTTGAGTCGTTACTAGTCAACCAAGACCGAGCAGCATGGAACCTTCCACAAACGCAAACAAGCCCGCGACAAGTTGTACCAGCATTGCTCTCACTCGCGATCGATTCAAGACCGAAAATAAGGAAAAGAGCACAAGATGCGTTGACCAAAATCTTGAAAAGCCCTCCACCTGGGCCCGCACTTGACCACCCTGCCGCAGAGCTTTGCGCAGTGGCTGTACAAAACAATCTCAAAAACGCGGTGGAGTTGGCTCATCAGGCACGGCGGCAAAAAGGAAGAACAGATGACACCCATGAGCCAGCTCTGATACATGCGCTGCAACTCACAAAGACGATTGCAGTGGCATCAGGTGGTTGGCCGAGTAAAAAGATCGAATCGCTATGCGAATTGCTGCTGTCGATATCTCGCTCGAGGAATGACTATCTGGTTATGAGTGCATTTGAGGTCTTCGAGGTAATATTCGAAGGCATGCAGGATGAAGTCTCGTCGTCGAAACTGCCACGTCTAATTGATGCGATAATTGAATTAAAGCCAGCCCAAAACGACTCGCAGCTCCTCCCACCATGGATTGCGATACTATCAAGAGGATACGGCACGTTTGCTGTGGTCGAGCCTGAAGATACTTTCGCCAAAGTACCAGAATTGTTTGATCTCGTGGCGCCTTTCTTGACTAGCTCTTCTCACAACATAAGAGTCTCATCGTCGGAATGTCTCATCTCATTCTTCGCCAATTGCATACCCGACAGCGTGATCTCTGATCCTTCGGTTTACGACGAAAAACTACTTGAACAGCTCTCAAAGAAAGCACTCGATCTCTTGTCGGTCAAGTATCAGACGGCGTGGATGGAAGTCTTTAATCTACTCTGTGCTCTTTTCGACGCATTGCGGTGGAGAGGAGATCCTTTCTTATTGCCAATCGTCAAGGCCATCGGAGAACTGCGCGGGAATGACGGCTTTCATGGCAAAAAGCAAGCTGATGAGGTTCTAGGCCACGCCATTCGAAATGTTGGCCCAGGTGCTGTGCTCAGCGTACTACCTCACAATCTCATCAAGCCCCAGCCAGGCCAACCTGGAAGGGCCTGGCTACTCCCCTTGCTGAGAGACCACGTATCGAACACCAACTTAAGTCACTTCAGATCAGATCTTGTCCCGCTCAGCGAAGCCATGTACCAACGCATCATTAACCATGGCAGTGCAGCCAAGACGATGGACATCAAGGTTTTCGAAACCGTGGTGCAGCAAGTCTGGGCCACCTTGCCGGGTTATTGTGATTTGCCAATTGACTTGGAAACCGCCTTCGATCAGCCATTTGCAGAGATGGTTTCGAATCTTCTCTACCAACAAACTGATTTGCGAGTTGACCTCTGCCGTGGCCTCCAGAACTTGGTGGAATCCAATCAAGCACTCCTTGCGTCAGATCTAACAGATGAAATATTGAAGGTGGAACGACGAATGAGTCGCATTGATTCGGAGAAAAACATACAACATTTGGCTGGTTTTGCAAGCAATTTGTTGGCTGTGTTGTTCAATGTCTACAGCCAAACCCTGCCTCAGTCCCGAGCATACATCTTACAATGCATCAATAGCTATCTCAGCATTACTCCGGAAAAAGATCTAGTCGATACTTTTGAGCGAGTATCAAAGATGCTTCAAGAGGCACTGCCCAAGGCAGATCAACCTCCGCCAAAGAAGGAACAGACTCAGGCAGCTGGTATTAAACCTCCGCCAACTTCCCACACCCTACTCGATCTCGTCATCGCGCTGTCGGTCCATCTCCCGAGATCGACGTTTGCTTCACTCTTCTCCATCTCTGCGAATATCCTAACAAATTCGGCAATCTTGAAATCCGATCCTCAACTCATCAAGAAGGCTTACAAGCTCATTCCCAGACTATCTACCTCACCTACTGGATCAGCAGCTCTTAAAGACCGAAACAAAGAGATACAGGAATTGATGCTTCGCACTTCAGAAATCACACCCGTTCCCGCGCGAAGAGATCGACTGCTCGCCATCGAGACGATCGTCTCATTCCTCCCCTTAACAAATCTTCATTTCATACCCAGCATTCTGAGTGAAGTGGTATTGGCTTGCAAAGATAGCAATGAGAAAGCCCGAACAGCAGGCTTCGACCTACTCATTGCCTTGACGAACAAGATTTCCGATCCATCAAACCCCTCGGACACCAAGATCTGCAATCGCTTCGTCCCACACATGCCAGATGAATCTCCAGATGCTCCAGCGACTCTAGAAGAAGTCTTTACCATGGTCAGTGCTGGGTTGGCAGGCGTGGCTCCACATATGGTTGCAGCAAGCATCACAGCGCTGAGTAGACTGTTCTTCGAATATCACTCTCAACTGAGCGACAAGACAAAGGAAGAGCTTGTTGATACGGTATCAATGTTTCTGGAGTCGAACAACCGCGAAATTGTGCGTGCAGTGCTCGGTTTCGTGAAGGTCATGGTGGTTATTCTGCCCCCGCAGATGCTGGAGCCTAGAATGCCAACCATTGTCCCTGGCTTGATGATTTGGAGCAAAGAGAACAAGGGGCGGCTGAGAGCAAAGGTCAAGAGCATTCTGGACCGATGTTTGAGAAGATTTGATGCGGCAAAGGTAGAGAGTTGGGTAGGCGGAGATGATCGGAAGATGGTAGTAAATCTCCGGAAGCGGAGAGAGCGTGCGAAAAAGAAGAAGAGGGGGGATGAAGACGCTGAAGACGAAGAAGACACTGGTGCAAAGAGATATGATAATGAATTTGACGAAGCTGTCTATGGTTCCGACGATGACGACTCAGAAATCGAGGGCAGCGACGATGAAGAAGATGGTGATGATACAATGTCAGGGGTCTCCGTGAAAAAGTCATCCACCAATGGCAGGAAACAGAACGAGCAGTATATCCGACAAGAAGATGAGGATGACGAGCCACTCGACTTACTTGATCCGAGAAGCATGGCTAGCATAACCACCAAGAAACTTGGACGACTGAGAGACTCGGATGTGAATTCGAGAAAGACGAACGCACGAGTCAATGAAGACGGCAAATTGATTTTTGGTGGGGCCCAGGATGATGAAGCCGATGGCGATATGGCCATGTCTGGAAACGAGCCCCAGGACAACTCTGTCAATGCCTACCTCGATGCGGTGTCAGGCGCGGACGCTGTCCGACGTGGCCAAAAAGGACGGTTGAAAGTGAAGTCCGGCATGCAAAAGAAGACGAAGCAAGAGGGTCGGCGCAAAGAAGAGGGTGAGATGGAGCTAGACGTCGAAGAGGCCAGACAAGTAGCCAGGAAAATCATGCAAGGCAGCGTCAGTCCTCGGAGTCCTGGAGCAAACAAGGATCCAAAACAGCAGCGACGAGGTCTGGGCGTCGAGAAGAGGAAAGATGGCCCTCAGAAACAGAAATTCCGTGGAGGAAACGGTGTTGGAAAACGACCTGGCGGCAAGGTACGGTTTTCAGGGAGAAATGGAGGGAGGAGATGAGTCCGGCCTGCGTGTTTGAAGGCTTCCTTTTTCCATTTTGTAGAAACGATGCGATGAAGCGATGGATCCCCCAAATGCCTCGGCGAGTGCTCGGGCAGCTGTCGGGTGGAAAAGGAGCAATTGAGCTTTGATCTGCCAAGACACTAAAAGCGGAAGACCCAATGAAGCAGGTCTAGCGCGGCGCGATTTTATTCCTCGAGATTCTGCGGCGAGGAATTTTCTCCATCTCCATCGCATCCTGAGCTCATTATTTTATCCCATCTCTCAGTTCTTTTTCATCTTGGATTCTACCACTCGGTGTCCATCTCTGACTTCGCATCGTCTTCCACTGCTTCCTTTCGCGTCGTGTACGTTCTTTTAATTAAGCAATCATGCTTGCCTCAAAATTTTCAAGAGCTGTAAGTTTTGACCTCATGCTTCTTCACGACACTTTTCTAAAACAAAGCAGCTTCCTCGAGCGTCTCCCCTCTCCAACCTCTCTCACATCCGAGCACCTCGCTCGTCAATACTATCAAGATATGCCTCAACCGACGCCCCCGAATCGACTGAAAAGGTCAAGGGGCAGGTCATCGGTATTGACCTGGGAACAACAAACTCCGCAGTCGCCATCATGGAAGGCAAGACACCCAAAATAATCGAGAACGCCGAGGGTACACGAACAACGCCCTCTGTTGTCGCCTTCACTGAAGGTGGCGAGCGTCTGGTGGGTGTCGCAGCCAAGCGACAGGCTGTTGTCAACCCTGAAAACACCCTTTTCGCGACCAAGCGTCTCATCGGCCGAAAGTTCTCAGACGCAGAGGTGCAGCGAGACATTAAGGAAGTCCCATACAAGATCGTCCAACACACAAACGGCGACGCGTGGCTACAGGCCCGTGGTGAAAAATACTCGCCGTCGCAAGTTGGTGGTATGGTCTTGGCCAAGATGAAGGAAACTGCCGAAGCATACCTGAGCAAGCCTGTCAAGAACGCTGTTGTCACTGTCCCGGCCTACTTCAACGATATGCAGCGTCAAGCCACAAAGGACGCCGGTCAAATCGCTGGCCTGAACGTCCTCCGTGTGGTTAACGAGCCTACCGCAGCTGCCCTCGCCTACGGTCTCGAAAAGGAAGATGATCGCGTGATCGCTGTTTATGATCTCGGTGGTGGTACCTTCGACATCTCTGTTCTTGAGATCCAGAAGGGTGTCTTCGAAGTCAAGTCTACCAACGGTGATACTCACTTGGGTGGTGAAGATTTTGACATCACTCTCGTCCGCCACATTGTCCAACAGTTCAAGAAGGAATCTGGCCTCGATCTCTCCAACGATCGCATGGCCATCCAGCGTATTCGTGAGGCTGCTGAGAAGGCCAAGATTGAACTGTCTTCGTCTATCCAGACTGACATCAACCTTCCTTTCATCACTGCCGACGCTTCTGGCCCTAAGCATATCAACCTCAAGATGACCCGTGCCCAGCTTGAACAAATGGTCGACCCCCTCATCTCCAGAACCATTGAACCTGTACGAAAGGCCTTGAAAGATGCCAACCTCCAAGCGAAGGATATTCAGGAGATTATCCTCGTCGGTGGTATGACTCGTATGCCTAAGGTCACTGAGTCAGTCAAGAGCATTTTCAACCGCGACCCAGCTAAGTCTGTCAACCCTGACGAAGCCGTCGCCATCGGTGCTGCTATCCAAGGTGCCGTGCTTGCTGGTGAAGTTATGGATGTCCTGCTTCTCGATGTTACTCCTCTGTCCCTTGGTATTGAAACTCTTGGCGGTGTTTTCACCCGTTTGATCAACCGCAACACCACCATCCCAACCAAGAAGTCGCAGATCTTCTCGACGGCCGCCGACTTCCAGACTGCTGTGGAAATCAAGGTCTACCAGGGTGAGCGTGAGCTCGTGCGCGACAACAAGCTGTTGGGCAACTTCCAATTGGTCGGCATTCCTCCCGCCCACCGTGGTGTGCCACAGGTTGAAGTGACATTCGATATTGATGCCGACTCTATTGTCCACGTTCATGCCAAAGACAAGTCCACCAACAAGGACCAGTCTATCACCATCGCCTCTGGTTCAGGTCTTTCGGATTCCGAAATCGAGAACATGGTCAACGACGCTGAGAAATACGGCGCTCAAGACAAAGAGCGCAAGGCTGCCATTGAAGCGGCTAACCGAGCCGACAGCGTCTTGAACGATACCGAGAAAGCTCTCAAGGAATTTGAGGACAAACTCGACAGAGCCGAGGCCGACACTATCAAAGAAAAGATTGCCTCGTTGCGCGAATATGTTGCCAAGAACCAGACTGGTGACGGTTCCGCCACCGCTGAAGAGATGAAGGCCAAGATCGACGAACTTCAAACGTCGGCTCTGACTCTCTTTGATAAGATGCACAAAGCCCGCGAAGAGTCATCACAAACACCACCCCCTGGCGGTGATGCCGGCTCACAAGGGCAAGCCGGTGGCGAGCAGAAGCCTTGAACATGAAAAGGGTGTGCAACTTGTATTTTAATGATATCCCTGTACTCGACTTCTTTTGTTATGCGGTCGATTGCTAGCTACTGCGAGCTTAGCCCTGCGATCATGACCTAAACTTCTTCTCTCCATGTGTTCTACGTTGTTTTTGAGAGAGAAAATCATTTCTTCCCACGGAGAGGGCAAGGCAAGCATTACTGGGCCACGACGTCGCATGCAGGAGTCGGAAAATTACCACTACTATGATGGATCCACTTGGTTTGCCTTTTTGTGGCATGGGATGGCTGATACAGTGAGCGCAGCAACTAAAAAGAGTATGTCTAAACGCGGCGCAGGATTGAGGCCATGTAATATGTAGATGGATAGGCCGGCGGTGGACTTGATGGTTCGGAAAAGCGAACACGAGTCTTTGTGTGTGAAAATAAACAAAAGAATCTCCTCTCGGCTATATGAGTTAGTTGACCATGATGTCTTATTCGGCAGCAGTGCGTAAAGCGTACTAATTACTGATGAACGCCGGCGATTTTGCGGATACCTAGAAAGGCAGAATAAGCACCTAAGCACTGCCTGTAATTACCGCACGATGGGGCGGGCCATTGCTATGTATACTGGATTCGGGGGCGGGTATACGGAGTATATGACTAGCCTCAATCGGACCAGTCCGAGTTTCCAGGGGGTTTTTCAGGATGGTGGAGAAGAGCTGACGACGAAGGACAGAGGGATCGTGGGCATGGGCGGTGTTTGAGAAAAGGTGACGAAGACGGGGGCAGCCGTGTGTATGTACCAGGATAGGAAGAGAGCTGTTTCCCACAAAGGGCAAAATGGGATACATTCCATGTGCTCTTGCAAGGTCGGAGAGACTGACTGGTGCGAGTGACCAGTTGCGACAGCGAGAAGCAAGACCCAGAAAGGGAATAGGGACACTAGAATGGTGGGAATACCTGGGTACGGGGCGCCATGGAACGCGGTAATCTGACTCGATATGTAACGGGATGCGAGGATGCGTGATCAAGGCATCCAAGTCTCAGCATCATGGCGTACGGGTTTGACGGATACGGAATAAATGATTACCTAAAAGCAGGAATGCTGGCTCACTATCAGCGGCAGAGAGAAATCAGAGAAAAGAAAATCATATCCAAGGGACTCCGGCAGAGATTAGCGGCTCGTATCAGTTGCTGGACTGGCTGGACTGGCTTAGCATGCACGAGGCAAAAACAGGCATTATGCACCACGGGCGTCCGTCCTTGCCGAGCGTATCGCCTATCGTGGCTTGCAATAGGGGCGGGTTATACCAGTAGTGGGCATACGATATGTAATGGAAATTGTACGAGTAGAATTTACCGGAGGGCGTAGGAGGGCGTACTGGGTAGGTGCTAGGCGTCGCAACCTCGCACCGTAGGGACCTAGCACCTGACGAAACACATACACTAGGGTACGAGTATGGCAAGTCCGTACGTGTACTTTACTGGTATCCGTCATCAGCTGCCTGCTCAGTAAGTGGAAGGGTCCGAGTCCGAGCTCTGGGAGTCTGGGAGTCTGGGTGTCTCCGAGTGTAAAATACTTTCTAGTTTGAAACATGCCAGTCTCACCTTTTTTTCTCTTTTTTGCCCTTGCACCTACTCTGTTCGCATCTGCAACCTCCCTAGGTAGTCACTATCGGCCCCCGTCAGGCTGTCTCTGGGTGGACATGGACTATTTTAGAGTGGATAGTTGTGATCAAGATTACGGTACGCAGTAGACGATCCAACCCAATCTGAGGAGTAACGAACCCTGGATTTTTTCCCTCGTTCCCGAAACCCGTATTCATTATTGGATAGCTGGGCATATCAAGTGAACCGACTTGATTGTACCACCCTTTTCGATTCGGCCGTCGCATCGACTCTAAAACGCCTCTTTCGCTTCTTATTAACTTTCTCGACTTTGGCACCTTCCCCATTGCAATCCTAAAATCATACACTGTTTGCGTGTACCACACTTGTATTATCCTGGCGTTTTTCGCTCCCCTTTCCTCTTTTCTTTCCTCCTCTTCCTCTCCCCTTCTCAGTGCCCTGAGTTCCCCCCCGTTACACTCGCTTTTTGTCAACCCTTGTGTCACCGTCACCAGTCTTTTTATCATTACGATTAATTTAATTGCCCTTCTCATGTCAATCTGAGCTGCATCCTCAACCTTTTCAGAATTGTCGCTTCGCTGCGATGTCGACAATGTATCAGCGGCCGCCTGCTGAGGTGCCGCGCAAGCTTTCTCATGACTACAACACTGAGGTATGTTCTGGTGCAATTTGCATACATTTTCACCTCACTTTGCTTTCATTTGCGCATGACTCTTTTCCACCACCAACCCGCCTTCCCTTGGGTCTCTCCTCTTGACGGCACCTGCGATCGACTGTCAATCACGTCAACCTCTCAACATGGCGTGCCTGGGTTCGTTTGGCTTTTCTTGCCAGGCGGGATTATTGGGCTCAGTTGAGTCTCGGGCACCGCCTCCACAAAATTTCGACTGGGCTCCCTTATCTTGGCGGCCATTCATACCTGCGACGAAGACTCCGCTTCTCAGCTACTCAGCTGGTCCTTCACCAATCGCCATCCGCCTCCCACTCGCACCTCGATCCTATTTGGTACTATGCTGTTGCACCTCGCTCCACTGGCGTATTTTTTCGCCCATGTCGCCTAGCAAGCTATTGGCATTTCCTTACACAGCTCCCATCGCTTGAGTCTATTACCTTTTCCGGCCAAACCCGTCAAATCATCAAATCATCGTCCTCAACCATCGCAATAACCCAATTTCGTTATCAATCCTCCCAAGACTCCGAAACACGACACACTCCTTCGCGCAAGCTCTCGTGTCAGGTGGCTCATCATACCGACTCCTCTCCTCCCCCCAACACTATCTGCATCACCAACCCCCCTTGATTCGCCAAACTTTAATTAGTGCCTGTTTCTTGTTGATCATCTGGGCCACCTGTCACTAATCATATTTTCACTAGCGTCCTCGCTCGTCATGGGAATCTTCATACCAGCAACCGCCAAATAGAAGTTACCACCAACCCCCGCATCAGTCACCATCCCTTCAAGATGCAATGAACCCTGAATCTTCCGACAGCGATGTATCTGTCGGAGGAGGCGATGAGTATCGGTTTGCTAGTCCCTTGACTGCTCCGATCCCTTTACCTCCTCCCGCCTCGAAGCACGCATTAGAATCATCCGATGCTGTGCAAGCACGCCTCGACGAATTGCAGCGGGTCGAAGACCACAATGTAAAAAAGTATGATCTCCTCCGAGCGAAGCGCGCTCGTAAGGACGAGAAGATCCGTCGAAAGCGAGAAATCCAGGACCAGAACTGGGCTCTTATAATCGAAGCCCGCCAGCGGCGAGACTCTAGAATCTCAGTGCGTAGGAGGCGAGAAGATGCGGCATTCGTCCAATTTGATCACGACTTGGAAGAAGAAGAGAGTGTATGTATAAGAATTCACATGCATGTGCAAAGTCTTGAAGCTAACCCATTTCAGAATCTTCGACGTCGCCTAAAGCGCCTCAAACGAGGACTTCCGCTCGATGAATCACCTAAGCCAGGTGGCAGAAGCATATCCTCTTCGTCGATGTCTCCGCCTGGGCCTGGGCTCTCAACACTTCCCCCTCCGCCCAAGCGTCATCAAGTTGGACCTCCAGGTCAACCTGATGCTATCAATCCATCTCAGTCGAGACCTTCGTCGCAATCGAGTCTAGCGGCCCCGGCAAAAACCACCTTGCCGCCTCCTGCACCGCCGTCTGCTCCACCTTACTCATTTTACAACCATGGCAGCAGCTCTTCGTATCCCAGACCATATCACCACTCACCGTATTCCACCACTCCAGCGAGTGCTTCGCCACCTGCCCCCACAAACGGATCAAATCATATTCCCCCGCCTGCTGGTGAGCGCATGTCATATGGCTCCATGGGAAGACCCGCCTCTCCTCTGTCGAAGCCGTTGGCAAGCGCCGTTCCAAGCACCCAATCACCTGCTGCACAGGCAAATTCGAGTCAACCGAGACAAGTTTATGACACCCGCCCACCACCGACTACGTCTTCTTCTGGGTTTGCCTCGATTAATGCGCCACCGCCAGCTTCAGGATTTGCGACGATCAATCCAAGGAACACTGGCACTCCACCTGCCTCACACGTTCCTTTGGCGAGACCCATGAATGATATCGAAATGAACAGGACACCCAGTCACCACATGAACAACGGAATGGAAAACAACCGTTTCCATCCGTATACAAGTACTCCGAATAGCGCAGCTGCCACGCCGACCGCTAGTACCGGTTCGAAACGCACTCCTTCGACCACACATCCATACCAGATGTCAGAGGCATTCGCCAATCGACATCACCACTGCGAAAGAGTTGACAGCTTGAATCGTGGGATCTGGACGTCATATGGCATTGGAGGATCTGCTGAAACGCCCAATGGACCGCCGGTTGAAATGTATTTGCGATGCAACCACGATGGATGTTCTCGCATAGATTGGCGCACAGTTCACGGCTTGCAGTGTCATATTGTCAAAAATCATGAGCAGCCAAAAGGCACCATCGGCAGTCTCGAAAAAGCTTTGGAGAGATATGGTGTTCCGGTCAAGGAGATCGAGGATTTCGAACGAGAGCACGGCAAAGGCACTGCAGGAACTATGGCAGACCCTAAAAACCTGAAAATGAAACTCAAAACCAAATTGCAGGATTTTAGCCGGAGAAGTACGCCAGTCTCGTACGGAGTTGATCCGGACGCGCGACCCGCTGGCTATAGACCCAGCCCTGCAACGGATGACAGCCCTACAGTGTCGGATGGCATTAAGAAGAGCCCAGAGACATCTACCACAAATGGACTGTACAGCACCGCCCCGACTGATGAAGCTGGGAGGCAGTCAGCTCCTCAGACCGCCCCAACTTCGCCATCCAACGCATTCACTTCAGTTAAACGAAGTTGGATGACCACCACACCTCCAGTGACAAGACCAACGAATGGAGAAGTTGAACCAAAAAGCCTTCAAGGCAATTTTGGTATGACTAGTGTGAGCAACGGATCAGCTCAGATGTCCCAGCCTGGACTCTCGAATGGAACACCACTTTCTACCCCACCTTCAACAGTCAAAGTTGCTCCTCCACGATCTGAACCAACCTCGGTTTTCATGCATATTGGCGCTCCGCAACGTATCTCAGCTGGTCAAGAGCCCCCGTCTGAGGCTGGCGCAGTCCCACCAAGAGCTGAATTCAAATCAGTGATTCAGCCAGTGGGGCCTAACACCAATAACGTCACCAACCAAGAGTCCGCTCCTTTGACGGAGAAATCAAATGCCGTGCCGTTGTCTACCGAACCGGAATCGGAGGATGGTAAGCGAGACGGTGAACAACCTCAAGAAAAACCCGTTTCCGTACAAGAACCAATCGAGGCAAAGGCAAAGAGTGAAGACGTCGAGATGACTGGAATGCACGAACACGGGAAGAATCCAAAAGAGGAAACCACACAGCTTGGCGAGACATTGGAAAAGGGAGACTCGGATAAGGCTGAAGCTAACCCCGAGGATCGATCAGAGACCATAGAAGTCGACAACTTTGGTGGAAAAGAATCCAGTGGTCCAAACACAAGAAGATCCAATCATCAATCTCCCACTATTACAACAAGATCTCTGACCGCAACCACTCCCGGAAGTGCAAGACGACCAAGTCGACGCTCCAGTGCGGCAAGAAAGTCCGTAGACGTCGATGGTGAAACTGGAAAACCCTTGACTCAAAGCGAGGACGGCGACCGAGATGAAAAGGAGAATAAAGATGAGAAGCCTGAGAGAATCGAGCCTCGAAGATCTTTGACTGGCCGTATTCTTCGTCGTGGAACGAGATATTAGGAGCCTCGACATTCACATGATTTACGTCAGCGAGAACCTCCATTCGACTGGCACATGCTCTAAGCAAGGTGGACTTGTTTCCAGATCCACAGATGTCTAAGTGCTTCACTTCCGTCTAGTCGTGTGTGCGACGTGAGCTTGTTGAGGCGGACGAAGCAGCCTTGGCGGAGAGGGAGATAATCGCCAAGAATGGCGTTTGCAGGAACGAGGCCTTTTTGAATTCGGGCCTGACACTATCATGGAACGAAGTTTATCCTCTGTATTTGGGTGCGCTAAGGAACGACTTTGTCTTTTGCGTTTACGGAGTATTTGTCTGTACATCAGCAAGCTGTTCCTGATGCGTCCCAGCAGGTGGGATAGCGTTCCGAGCGGTCTCTCATTGTTCTGTTGGTAGTGGGTTTGGGTTTGGGTTTTTCATCACTGGTGTTTTAGCCCTTTCCAACGACGCTGGTCACTTGGTTTACTGCGGGGTCGGGTACTGGTAGTCGATTCAGTGTTTATTTTCTTTTTTCTTTTTTCCCTTGCGCAGAAACTTCCAGGAATACCAGTGCTTGCTAGGTATCAACGGAACTAATATGGTGGTGCATGTGGGTGGTTGGCCTCCCGCCCTGAATATCGATATCCTGCTGGGCTAGATTGCGCAAAGCAGACAGGAGATGGACGGGTGGGATGGATGGGAAGGATGTCTCAGCAGACTTACAGGCTGGCTGTATGTATGTCCTCTTCGCCCCCAGGTCCAAGTCGAGTCCTCAGGTCTAGGCCCAGGCCCAAGGGGGGCTTATCTAGGTTATTTCTTAGAGAACATGTACATTTATATTTTCATGTCCATGATCCATGTCTATTGTAGGTGCTGGTGCTGGTGCTGATGCCTCTAAACCCCTTACCCAATGCGGTGAATGCTTTTTTGGTTGCGGGACAGTTGACAATTGACTTCTTGACTTCTTGCCGTGGCGCTGATCGGCTAGTCGTGTGAACATTACATTACATTGCGTTGTCCAGGGGTATACGTACTCGCTACCTGCCATACATACTAGGTATGCACGGTACGGTAATGAACACGGTACATGTACCAAGTTATGTCTAGTCCATTTTTATGTCGAGCATCATCATTGTCATCACCATCATCATCATCGACCGTCCCGGTTAGATCAGCCCGACCCGAACGCCAACGCCAGTGACCAACACTTACTCAATCAAGGATAAATAAGCCATGCTAATACCTGGAGGAGTTCTCGTTGGAATTTTTGGCTCTCGATCGAATTGTCCGTGTCGGTGTCAGTGTCGGTCCTCGGGGTCTGACGTACCACCGCGCTACTTACTACCTGACTACTTGGCTGCTAGATAAAGCGGCGTTGCGGTGTTACGGCGTTGCGGCATTCATTGTTGATCGAAATTTTCCGTTTACCCTTACCGTTCCCCGTTTTCCCCGTTCCTCGGTCTCGTTCTCGTTTGCGACATCCATGTTCCATGTTCTATGCTCTCTGGTGGCGCTCGGGATTTGCTTACCTACCGAGCTCGCGAGCTCGCCTCGCCGAGGAAGGTAGTGGGTGCGGGGGCCGATAATTGATGAGGAGGTAGATGTGTGTATATATCCGTGTCTGGCAGTCGGGGGCTGAATTGGGCGGTGTGCTTCTGGGCAGGGAGTCAAGGAGACCAGGGAAGTTCGAGGCTGCGAATCCGTTCTATTCATGCCCACTGCTCACAGCCCGCAGCCCACGGTGGATCGGGTACATGTATGTGCGCGGAGACAACAACAGCAACACCCGCGGACTGGGCACTGGACACTGGGATTTTCATTGCGCACGATCGCTGGTATTTAGAGTCCAGGTGCATGGCAGACATATGTGGGCGTACCGGTAGCTACGAACAAAACTCAGGAGTTTTTTATTTTAATTTTTTGGGGGTTTTTTTTGTTTAAAAAAAAGTGTACAGGGCCTATTTATCTACCTCTCCATCGCACTCTTGGGGGTGTCTCGCTCTCGAATCCAAGGATCATTTATTGCCCTTGCTGCTTATGCACGGGTGGAGAGCGTGAGAAAAGACTCATGCTCTCTGTCTATCTTTCCCCAGGTGGTCGGGATTGTGCAGTGGCCGAATGAGGTCGAGATGCCTTGGAAGTGCGCACTCATTCAATGATGTTGGGTTCAGATATATTTTCTATTGAAATTCGGCTAATAAAGATAGAGACGGAAAGGGAAGCAAGCCAACAAATACATTGACGCCCGCGCCATGTTGATGGAATGTCAGAGGCAGAGACAAAAAACAAAACAAACACACACACATGTAAAAAGACGCCTTTTGGGTTCCCCTGTTCTCTCCCTCTCGACCGAGTTCCAGCTCCAAGTCGCAATGTTTTCCAGCTCAGAAGTCGATTACTTCTTTGACTCTTGTTCCAAATGCTTCCTGACACTCTCGTTGTATGGCAAGTTCGCTTTGCTCCCGTATCTGTTGATCAGCAACACCTGCATGTCGCCATGATACGGTAGATATGTCTCGCGCCGCCTGGATGGATGACTGCTGTCAGATTCGGAGTCTTCCTCATCAGATTCGCCTTCATTGCGCCTGCGTTTGCGCAATGGCAAGCCAACTCCGTTGCTACTAGGGCGCATATCACGAGCCACAGTCGAAGGCTCCAACTGGCTTAGGGCAGTGGGAAATTCGCGTTTCCATCTCTCGGGGATTTGAAGGGTTTCAATGTTCATAACCGACGTTTCGGCAGAATTTGAGCTACATACCTCCTGCAGCCTCCGGTTTCTCGCGCACTCCTCGAGCTCGAGGTCAGCTAGACCGAGCGTCGACGCTGTACTGTCTGAATGTCGTGGGGGATCGGGATGGTCCGCCATAAGACGAAGACCTTTCACCGTTTCTGAGTGCGGATAGCCTGTGGAATTTGCAGTGCGACCCTGATCGGAATATACGTCGTACTGCACGTTATCCCACTTACATGTGATTTGTGAATTCTCCTCAGTCACCCAAGATTCTGGGAATCGACGGCGAACTTCCAAATTCTCCGTCAACATTGCCAGTATGACTTCGCCGCTTCTGAGTGCTAATATGTCAAGGATTGCCCGTTGACTATAGCCATCGTGAAGGCAGGGGAACGGGTTGAACCCAATAAACGGGGCCAGGCCTGTTTCTGCTGGCACATGACGCTGCATCGACAACAGAAGATGTTTAGGAAGACCTGTGTTAGGAGCTCGGACAAGATTGAGGAGACCCGGACAGCTTGACGACTGATGTTTTTCCTGGTAATTGGCAGAGAGGCCGCATTGGTAAGAGAGGAGGTGGTTGATGAAGAAATTGTATGCGTTGCGAAGCTCGTCCTCTAAGCGTTGGATAGAACGAGAGCCAGAACCTCCAAGCAAGCTCCACCGAGGGGGTCCGGCCGACTTCATGCCCTTGTATAGCATCTCTATCGCATAAAGATACGTATGAGGGTGAATACAAGGCGCGAAATCGGAGCCATCGCGCATGGAATAATTTTCGAATTGTATTTCGCCGACGTTGGGAAGCGTGTCAGACAAGTCGGCAAGAAGGTGACTGATGCGGTAACCGAGAAAGTAGACCAATTCAGCAAGTACAAACCGACCATCAACAACCGGAAGTGTAGTTTCGTCAATCCAGATCAGATCCAAGTTTCTAAGGAGACTGTAGTAGCCTAGTATGAGTTGGACATGAGAAAGCAAGGCTTTCTCGGCTTTGTTCAGCTCCTTAATTGGTTTGATGCCATCTTGTTCACATGACTGGGTCTTTGATTTATGCTTCGTGCAAAGGGGCCGCCACATGGCTCCAAGCACAAACTCGTCAAAACCTTCTTGATGAATGCAAGGTTGCCACGTTTCCATGAGTCCATCCCATTTCTGGTCTGAATGGGTCTGATGGCTGTAATGAAGAGCGCAGGCAACGCCGTGTGTGTTTGTTGCATCTCTCCTGATGTCCAGGTCCTCGAAATCGAGTTCTAGGATGATTTTACAGCACTCCTTTCGTACAAGGTTGGGACATTGATGGAAGGCTTGCCGGCCTGGTCCGCGAACTTGTCGGCTTAGACTGTGACAAGCCTCAAACCAGACTGGATTATTCAGGAAGTAGAACGTTGATCCTGTTAGCTCCATGGGTGGTGTATGTCGGCCCGAATGTTCCATACAACGATTACAAAATGGGAGACCAAAGCAAGACTTCTTCGCCAGTTTGCACCTGAGGCACGGATGTCCACGCTGCGCCGAGAGAGCCAAATTTGCATCGGTAGGCAATGGAAGGCTAGAAGGCGTCTCGTCAGGAACGTGAGTGAGGTTGGGAGGTGATGGATCAGCGAGAGGCGGTATGGCCGTGGTGTTCTGGTGGTGTAATGGAGTCCAAGGGAAGTCCGTGGCATGGATAGTGAAGTTTGTTTCTAAGCCAACCGAGATATTGTTGTTGGATAGGTGATCAAGGATTGGATCTGGAAGATCTGGCGCCGGTCTATCGAGGGAGACCCATGCGGTGAGCTCAAGTGTGTCTTGAGTGTCGGCAATAGAGTTCCAAGATTGAAGAGGCCCAAGAGAGTAAGCCATCACGGTGGCGGGTGATCGAATAAGATGTCAGAGTCTGAGCAAAACTTGGAAGTCATCAACATCCTCTGATGAAAGTGTCGGCTCTTTATATACCTCGCCATCCTCAGTCCAAGCCATCCTCACCCACAAAGCTGTCACATGTCATTGGACACTCTATTTAGAGGGCAGTAGGATATCCGTCGTCTTTTCAGAGGTTCCATTGATTCGACTCCGGAACTGAGGCTCAATAGCCCGAGTATCTGGGCCTTTGAGAGGGTAAGGCTGAAATCGAGGACTTGCGGCCACAGCGCTAGGACTAAAGCGTCCAGTTTCGCGCGGTAGCGGCGAAATTTTACACCTCAATAGGAAAAGGTTCATGCGCGTAGAGCCGGGGCAGACCGCGGAAGACAAGCGAGCGGCTGCTGCAGTCGACGTGTCAATGCCTCGTATTTGGGAAATCGGTTGTAGGGTCGACATTTTGCGCTCGAAAGGGTAAAGTTGATGGGGAACTGAGGTTATGTGCATGTAGAGAGAGAGCTGGCGACAGGGTATACAAGAGTCTATTCCGTTTTGGTGTATGTCAGTGACGAAGATCTTTGCTCACAGCGTATCGTCACCCCCGGGGGGCTGGGATTAAAATGCGGATGTGACAGGATGTGACAGGGTATGACATCGCCTGACGGGTTACTGGGTCTGGATTGCACCCAAGACCCCGGTGATTCAATGGTGACCGCATTCGAGGCCAGATACCCTGGTCGAATCGAGCGGCAACTCTGAGGCTCGACCGTCTCGGTGCACGTGAGCACGCGGGATCCTCCTCGTTCGGCCTGAAAACTTTGGCCAACCCGCACCTCACTTAGCAAAGCATACACGAGTTTTGGCGTATAGTCAGAGCACTTGGACATGAGACGCAAGTTGCCTGACTTGATTGGAGGCAAGCATCGAGATGGAGGAGAGAATGGAGTTCGGTTTGTAGCTAAATTTGCCCGCTGTGTGGATTTGTTTCTAGCAGTGCCAGGAAGACGCTGGGCAGCCTGAGCCAACAGACCTGTACCTTTCTCACACGGAGAGCAGTTTGGTCCCGCTGGGCTTTTCTCGATCTTGTTCAATTTGTCGAATGGCGCCTTCCATTCCACGCACCGGTTGACGCAGGAGGCGCCTGGCACAGCTTGCCGTGCAATGAGTCCTGACGTAGGGCGTTTCCCCTCGAGATGCAAGTGCTGAGGAGAGAGACAGACGCAGGCAGGCGATAAAGAGACACGCCTCTGCTTCCGTGCACCGTGCACCGTGCATCGAGACCGTTGCGCACACAGGTTCGACACACCGAGCAACTGCCTCTCCGTTTCTGACTCTCGCCACAGACATAAGCCTGTCCTGGAATGTTTCATAATTACAGCTCTTCTCGGCCTCTTCTCATCGTATGACGCCTCCGACGCCTGCCCACCCTAAAACAAAGCCGCTTAGGGCCTCTGTGAACAAACCTCCACCAAACCAAATTTCTCTCCACGCACCCGCGCCCTGATTCCTGCCGGGCTTTCCATTCTCGTTTAAACCTCGACTTCCCGAATTGCCTGCAAAGTATTTCTGTGGCTGAGCTTCCGCGAGGAGGAAGTAGAACAATAAGGAGATTAAAGTATTGCAGACGAGGTAAAACCCAAAGCCATAGAGCGACTCAAGGCCTAGGATACCGGCGGCGATACCGAGAAAGAGACCTGATATGGAACGTATATTCGACAGGGTCTAAGAACAACACAATGTGAGCTCATATACAGACGTGGGACGATTGCAGGTGTATTCCGGCTCAGTACTAAGGGTTCACCTACGCGAGTATTGTGCTGGATGGATTCGGGAACAAGAGGGTCGAGGAGCAGAGAAAGCTCCTGCGGTGAGGCAGGCATGGTGTATAGAGGCGCTCGAGAGAATAGGACAGGGTAGAGGGTACTGAAGAGTTGTTGTCGTTATATTCGCTGTTGTCCACGATCCGGTTGAGGACGCAGTAACATTTGAGTCCGAACATCTTGGCATCGAAGAAGTCACGTGATCCTTGCATGTGCCTCCTCTCTCACTCCTTCGCTTTTCAGCCAATTTTCGGAGAGTATTCATCGGGTATCGTATTTTCGTACTTCTTCAGCTATCTATCCCTGTCACGACGGAGGAATTGGAGCATCTCCTGAGTAGGATATGTTGTCGTCTTCCGACCCGCGACTTTGGCTGTAACGAGATCTAAGCTGAGGTCCGTGACTTATACTAGAGACCACAGATCTGGAGTCCTCCTGGTCAAGCTGCTCCTGAGCATCTAAAGCCTCATATGATGTTACTGTTGTATTCACTTTCGGCTTGTTTGTCCCGTTCTCCAACTCCGCTTCTGATCCTTGTTCTTGTTGTATGCTCGGAAAAGCAATTGAAGCTCCCACAATCGAGGCGGGAAAAGGATCATTCCCGATTAGGTCCGCTGGTTTGAAGTCTGCAGATAGCTCCACGGCGCGAGTTGTCCTTAATATTGTGGAGAACTTGCTAGTATAAGAGTACCCGGTGTTGAGGAGTATGTACATCCCAACGAGTAGAGAAAGCAGTGTGAAAGAGATACCAACTCCATATGCTATCCACAGAGTATCTGCAGAGTAGAAATAGACGTTTCTGTAGGGTTTCAGTGTGACTTGAGCTTCAGCTGGAGCATAAGGTGACGAGTAGTTAGGTTGAAGCAAGGCGTTGCTCATCAAGCTGATTGTGGCATTCTGAAATAAAGACTCAAGAGCTCTGCCGAGTAGGAGGGAGCCGTTGGAAGGCACTTCAACGGACAATCCGTTCCAGACACCTTCGTTTATGCTTGCCCCTGTTGCAAAGCTGACGTTGTCTCCATTCATGGCGGTTCCTAGGAACGAAAGCTCTTTCGTTTCGGCCAGCGGGGTCGACATAACACTCGTGTTGAAAATGGTCGTCTCACCGGTCAACCCAACAATCTGGTTGGTAATCGAGCCGGTCAGAACTTTCCCGAAAGCTTCCATGACAGCCTGATAGGCGAAATTTTCGAGATAGGTCGTATTATAAGTATCTGGCGCACAACCGCTACCGTTCCAGTAGCACAAGGGATGGGTTCCCGTGATGGAATCGAGAAGGAACACGTCATTAAACCTTTTGACCATCGTGTTCGTTATGTATTGTCTTCCATCGACGAATGTAAAATTCGTCGAGTACGAAGCGTTATAAAGTGTGCATTGAATAATAGTTGCATTTGCCAACGCGGCTGTGGGATCTGCGCAGCCAACATTATTGTTCGCGATCCGCTGCGACAGTGCATTTGTCATCTTTGGGAATGCTGCAGCAAACAGACTCAGCGGCGCATCAGGAGGCGAGCCAGGCATACCGTATATCGGGTCCAGTAATGGTCCAAGTGATCCTGGCTGCAAGGAGTACGTGCTGTTAGAGTCATTCTTGAAAGGCAGCCACCCATCAGGTCCACTGCTTGGTACCCAGGATATGTATCCATAGGAAATACGGCATTCTAAACTCTCCATGGCAGCCACAACATTGTCTCGAATTTGATTGCGATATGGTTCATTGACCGAACCACACCTAAGAGCAGGACCAGTGAAACCCAAGAGCCAGGACGAGTTCGAATAGGGAGCTGGGATGGAGAGAATTGCTCCCTGGGCTGTCGTAGCGGTTACGACCCTTTCAACTGCGTACTGAGGTCCTACATATATCCATGTTCGAGAATCAGCATCTATGCTTATCGATTGAGGTAGGTCCGCAAAGTTCAGGCTAGTGAAATCGATCCTCGGAACACGTAGAGAGGTGATGTTCTGTGCCAGAGCCAGAGTAATCGTGAGCGTCGCTGGCGGGAACACCGAAGCGATCGAAACAATGCTTCATTGTTATTAGCATCTTCCATGCGAACTGGATTTCTCTATTATGGGGAAACTAACATGGTGATCCAGCCTAGGACGATAGGTAGGAAAAATCGCCTATATACCTTGACATTCAACAGAGAAAGGTAGGAGAAGGGGAACACTGTGTCGACCTCTGAGATTTTTGAGCGACCACCCTTGAGTACTTTCCATAGTGCCTGATCGTATGAAGCGTTGATGGCAAGTCGAAAGAATGCGTTTACCAGAAACGCGAACGCTGAACCAATCGCAACGTTGATCTGTTGTGCCGAAACATCGTACGACAAGACACTGATGTGGTCATTGTGAGGCGTCGGCTTCCCATTCAAGCTTCTATAAAAGAAATGATGTCCAATGGCAAACGCAATCCCGATTACGAGGCCAGATACCATTGTACCAGGAGCCTGCCAGTGAATGGTGGCGGTGTTAGGCATCGCGCTCGCGACAGTCTTGTGGACGTAGAAGTCAACTCAAGTCCTTTTGACAGCGGTGCTTTGCATATCCTACATGTCAACAAGCATATCATAGCGCACATGGCCATTCAGAGTCGCAAGTCGGTAAATCACATCTCTGGATCAGGCAGCACACGCAATTAAGATAAATATCCCCCATCCAGCCGAGAGCAAAAGCAGTTCGGTCTAGCTCAGGCGCAAATCAACCTTACATTAGTAGTGCATGTAGTTTAGGAAGCTTTTGGGGGCGAAGATGGTTGAATGTAGAATTGATAGACATTCTCCTCGGCTGGGGGCTCTCGGATAGGCTGAAGGTGGCTAGTCGGGAAAGCGACCTCATTCAAAAACTAGTGCGGTGACAAGTCAACGTCGAAGATTCTCAGAAGCTGGGCGTTTGCTGGAAGAGTTGACTCTGTTGACTAGATAGCGACACGGGATGGTTGTGGCGGAGTTGCGTTTCGCTTGCAGGGCTTCGCCCGCCCAAAGGGTCACGTGCTACTGCCCCCGTTTCTTGCGATTCTCCCTCTCTCTACTTCCTCGCACTCAAATACCGCACTCACCTCTTCCACTTCCAGCATTCCGCAAGAGCGGACGAAGTGGCTGTGCCATGTTATTCTTCAATCGTTTTCCATTCTATTTTCAGGCTCGTTGCTTTGAGTTGGGCTGCGGTATCAGTGCAAACATGCTGATGCGCTACCTCTCCGCTTCTGTCCTGACATAATGGAGCATATCCCAGTACCGAAGTCACGCTTTCGAGACCGTACATACCCTACTGTACCGCTTTTTTGCTCTCCCTCTCAATATGGAGGAAGGAGCCGAGGCTACAAATATTTTCGCGCCTTCCCCGAACGCTTGGGTGTTCAATTGGACGGCGTCAAGCCTCAAGGTATTGATGTAGACAATATTCAAAGCAAGCTGCCAGTTTTACAAGCATGGCTCTTCTTTGGTCTTCTTACCGAAATCTTTGGAGAAATTGAGGTCTCTTTGGACTTGAATGATTTTGTCAGAACTGAACCTACTCAGCCTTCAAAAATCATTACTACGGCGTGTTTAACGAGATATCTATATTGCTGGGTGGCAGCTTGGACTCACTGGCGCGGGACGAGAACAGTTTTAACCCGTTATGCTCGAAACGTGGATCGTTGCCTCGAACTCCACAGTAGCGTGGTCTCTTCAATCGGGGGTGTACTAGCCGAATCTGGAGACGGTTCTTCCCCATGGAAGAGCGAGCCACATGGAGTCCTGCTATCTCTGGCTGTGTTGGGTGAAGCTCTACAAGAAGCTTACCAAGCCATTGGCCATCCCATCGGTCCCCAAACTCGGGACAAGACGCTTCGGTGGGAATGCCCAGTTCTAGATCAGGCTTTGGTCGAGGCTGGGTGGTGTCGAGGAGAAATCACAACCGATCTGAGGAAATTCAATACGACCTATCTGCTATACTTGAGCATGATCGACCGACACGGACTTGACCAAGATCACTCTAAATGTAAACCGAACCGCCGCTGCCGAGCGAATCAGGTTGACTTTGCACGCTACGAAACTGCTCACTCTTCGACTTGCTCAAGAACGAAGTGCACATTCACAGGACCTCCAATGCAAGAACTTGGCAACATTCTTTCCGGCGGAGACATACCACTGATATCGCTGGGGCGAGCCGCGAACTCAAATGCCATCGAGGTCTCCAGATTCTCCAAGGACAACGAATCTGTCAGGTTCTACGTGGCTATCTCTCATGTCTGGTCTGAGGGGTTGGGAAATCCCCACGCGAACACTCTCCCGTTCTGTCAGCTTGAGCGTTTACAATACCTCGTCAACCGTGTCTATTCGCCCAGTGGTCAAGACAATATCGCTTTCTGGATAGACACAATCAGCGTACCACTGATTCCCGAATTGAAAACCTTGGCAATCGCCTCCATGGACCGAGTCTACGCTAACGCGCGTGGAGTTTTGGTATTAGACAAGTCTCTCCAAACCTCATCTAGCAATGATTCTAACACCGAGCGCCTGGTCAGGTTAGGCCATTCAGTATGGAGGACTAGGCTCTGGACGTACCAGGAGGGTAGACTTGCCCAAGACCTCTGGATTCAGCTTCAAGACCGGGCTGTGGAAATGCGGAATCTGTTCCAATCTCAGGAGAGATATCTCAATGCGGTGGAGTTGCTCAATCAAGAGACGTATGACGATATAATACGACACCCGAATCTCGCACAGGTTGCACGGGCGCTGGCCCTTGAAGACAAAGCCTACCTTCTGGCACTGGAGCATGATGCCCACCTCATAGCGACACAACAAGCCGATCCGGACATGGAAGAGATCCGCCTGCTGGCAATTGAGATTCTGGAACGTCTGGAAGGTCAAAGAACACAGTGCGGGCCCTGGCGAAGCAGAATAGAGAACCAATTTCCCGACGGACCGACTGGGGACGATTTGCAGCTGAGAACAAAGATTTTCAACGCCAACTTCGACATTGTGGCCCGTCAAGCACAACAGGCGAGAATTAGCATGTTAGGTAGGTGGTCAGGCACCCCCGAAGTCCTGCGAAGCTTGTCAGGAACTCCGGAGAAGAGAATGTCAGTGCAGTTGGTAGATACGTGCAATGGTCTCCAAGGAAGGAGAACAAGTCGAATTGAGGATGAATCAATCTGCCTGAGTGTCCTTCTCGGGCTCGACGTGCGGAAGGTGCTGCAAGTGCCCGTCCTGCATTGGAGACTGAAAGATGCATTGATCTACATCAGCTCCTTCCACCTGGGACCTCTATCCAACGCCGTCAGACGTTTCATTGACAAGATACTCAGGAACTCGCACGAGAGACGCATGAAGATACTCTACTCGCAGATCGGGCTATTGCCATACGACGTGATTCTTTGGAATACACCACGACTGCACGGTCCCGGCTGGCGGTGGGCTCCAGCTTCGTTCTTGGTCACGGAATCGGAAATGGCAGGCCCCGCTAGCTGCCATTGTCGGATTTCAAAGAACGGTCTGATCATACCCTCGAAGCATCAGAGCTTTGCGGTGCTGACCCTAGCTGCTCCTTCTCCCCGTCCTGATCAGCCTAAAGACACTGCATGCAATAGCGACATCATACAGATCCGGTTTCCGATCCCTGTGATGGAATTCTTTCTCCGCTGGAAAGACGCTCGCTTGCGACTGAAGTGGGCTTCACCAGAAGGTCAAGCACTTTGGCGAGAACTCCCGAAGCGTGATCGCCTCGACGACATGGTCATCTTGGTAGCCCGAGACGGGCTGGTAGGTGCGCCTGGAGGAAGATCGGGAGTGCTGTGCCGGAAGTATAAAGAAGAAGCAGAGGTGACGTATCTACATTACATGGCGTTGATTGAGCGATGCGAAGGCCCGGAGGAGGGAGAGGCGCCAGTCATTGAGGCTGCCTTCAACTCGATGAAAAGCGACTTGTGTATCGACTGAGTCGGTGTTATATGTGAGCCATGCACTTCTCACGGCCTCAGCGAGGCTGGATTTTGGTCCCGGATACTTGTACTTGCTCCGTCGCCGGTCTTCCATATTCCCTGTGATGCCCGCGGCGCAGACAAGCAGCATTGTGGCCGCTACGGAGTTGTCCGTGCAACTACTGCATTTCTTTCCTGTCCAACACTCACATTCCATTGCCCTAGAGTGGCCCTTGTAGAGAGATAGAGGCGGGCTTTTGTCTACGATCCTATCCAAGATGCTCATCATTCTCGAACTTGCCACGACGGGGTCGTCTCTCGCTATTCCTAGCTTACGGCCATGGCAAGAGCCGAACCGCGAACGCATACTACATTCGGTTAACATAGCGATGCTTTGGAAACACAGTCACAATTCCCCCACCCGGTAAAATACCACAATGCGACATACGAGATCCAGAAAACACATTCCGTCAGACGAGTCACCATTTTCATGGCCCAGTAATCTACCGCTACCGCCTACCCAAAGTTGACGTTTCTTACTTCTTAGGCTTGTAGGATTTCCCCCCTACCCTACCTTAGCCTGTCTCTTTCTCGCACGAATCCCTTAATGGGACTACACTTCGATGACGCTTGGTTCGATGGAGCAGTAGCTCTGTTTTGGGGAAATCGCCATCATCTGTCATTGATCCTTGGTTGCCGTTACGACGTTGTGGCATCAGGGAGATCCGCTTGCGAGCAGATCAGTGCAGCCGCTACTGCTCCTTGCGATCCTTTGCGTCTCGGGAATTGGAATGTGATGTGGTGTCTTCTCTGTAAAGTCCTCTATCTTGCCCTTCGTGGTGCAGTACATGCGGTTTTCTTGCGCTCACACCCTTCGACATCTTGGTCGGAAGATGGCGTTTTGTTTGGATGGTGGAATGCCCGAGTTGGCAGCGGTTAAACCCAAAGTACTCCACTCAAACGAAGCACCGAAGATAGCCATGTCGATTTCCTAGATGCTCTCTTGGAAACCTGAGATACAACCCTGCTACTGCAGCATCACTGAGCTTACCTCATCCCAAATCAGGAAAGGAAAGACAATCGTCGAATGTTCAAGCTCGCCCCCTCCAACAAGCTTGACAGTTCCAAGCATGGAGCGAGTGACATAACATGCCACTCGGCCTCCCCCCGCTCTTATCTACGGTACAACCTCCACGAGGTTTATTACCCCCTTCCGCGTGGCGAACTTGGAACTCGCCCTGCTTCATGCCGAGGTTGTATGCCTTCGAATAATCAATTCTCGCGTTCAGCGTTGACCTGATCACACTGTGGATGTTCTGAAGAGTAAGCGTTCCGCCATAGCAGAGAATACCTTGAGGGAAGTTGTGTCTTCGGGGGTTATGCCAGCTCCTTGAAAGCTCAACCGCGGGAACGGACGTAACTCGTCCTGCAAGAGACAACCGCCTAGTATGGCGACTTCTACCATTCTCACCACCGGGCGGATACTGCTCTGCACAGCCGTTCTCCTCACCGTGGCGTTCATTCTGACCTTCCACGAAAACGTCGCCAATACCATCATCAACCTCCGCATCAACAGTGGTGGTCACGAGCAAACAGCCCTCTCAAGCTCAACACAACAACATAGCATCCATTCAAGCCCATCGGTCTACCTGAGAGACCATGAGCTGGAAGATCTCGGCTCGCGCGGTGACGCCGCCTGGGCGGGACTGACTACACAACGGGGTGGCTTTCTCTGGGTGCAATACAACGACACGCTCGAGATCCAGTACGGCATCTCCATGTTCCACGGCCTGCACTGTCTACAGATGCTGCGCACGGAGTTCAAGAACCAGCTGGGTCTAGCGACGACCGGTGCGGGAATGCATGACCACGACCATCATGACGCACAACGCGGTCGCCGACGCCGCCGTGCAGAAGTCCAAGGTGAAACGACGCTACAGACCCATCTCGGCCACTGTCTGGCGTATGTCGCCATGGTAAGTACAGTACCCCCGCGCGGATAATCAAGTCTCTCGCCTCCTGACTTTAAGATGAACAGCTCCTCCAATGCGCCGGCGACAGCACGATCGAACACCCTCGCATGCATGTCGACGCCACGACGGGGGAGCTTGTGTATCAGGGCGTCGATGGCCACGAGGCACAGCATCAGTGTCGAAACACGCAGCATTTGTGGAATCTCGCTGAAGAGAGCGAGCGACAGGCCGTGAGTATGTGGGAGTATGAGGCTGGCGATACGGTTGAGAAGGTGTTTGGCGGGTAAAACCGTGGGTTTAGAGGTTATGTGTACATAGCTTTTCGAAGGCACTAGGTGCCCATGGACTGGATGTGAAATGTTTAAAGACAATTTTTCCATTCATCGTTTCGTCCTTGTTCATCAAATGCTCCACGCAAGAAGGGTCGAGTATGTAGCCCGAAGTTCTGGAGCGGAAGTCTAAGAAAAGACGGAGGAAGCGCAGGAGTGAAAGGAAAAAGGCGATGGAGAGAAGGTGCGACCACGTTTGCGAATCTCTTTGAGGAGGGTATCGGCCGGACGCTCTCGTGTCAATATAGTACTACGAGTGACCCATCTATAAAGTCCAGCGGAAATCCTGCCGGCCCTCAATGACTAGGGGCCCAGCATCGGCTTTCCGGTTCTGCCGACTCAAAACAAACATAGTTGCAGTCGCGATGAGAACAGCAGAGATGCAGGTGGCCATGACGGCTATGATTCCTGGAACGTAATTGGGAGCATCCTATAGACAGGGCTCCAGGTCAGCAAATATATCGGGGGTTATGTATACGGATCAAAAGCATACCTGTTGGCGAAAGACCAGAGAGCTGTAGATTCCTCCCACTCCACTGACACTGATCAAGATGGCCGTCGCAACCGCTCTCTTGGCATCCCCGACAATATTGTTCTGCTGCCACGCCAGCGTGGTCACCACCAGCCCATTCGCGCCAGACACTCCGAGGAACGTCCCGACATATCGCGGAGCCGGCGCGTCGAGAAACCCTGTCATGCAGAGTCCGATGATGCCGATGCAGCCTTGGAAAATCACGAACGGGCCGCGCATCTTGGTTCTGTCAGCCAACCACGAGATGAACATGGCTTCGATGACCGAGAAGAGTGCGGGCGGTGCGGAGAGGATGAAGGCAAGCTCCAGCGAGAAACCCATCCCGTTGCGCAGGATGATGGGCAGGAAAAATAGGAAGGCGTAGACGCCGACGGCTCCGGACATGTACATTAGAGAGAAGGCCCACACCTTCCAGTCGGCGGCGGTCTTGAAGAGGATTTTCCTCGTTACCTTCTCGCGTTCTTCCACGCCTCGGTCTTCCCCTAGGCGAGTCCTGACGAAGGCTTTCTCTTCTGCTGTGAGGAAGTTGTTTCCTTGAGAGTCGGGAAAGTCGACGATAATGAACCAAGCAAGGATAGCTGCCACACAAGTTATGGCTCCTTCGATGATGAAGATCCATCTAAAAATTTCCGGTGAGATTAATGGCTAGGGATCGTCTTCGGGCTCTGCGACTCACCTCCATCCTTTGTAACTTGTATGATTGCCAATCTGAATCAACCCGTAGGCGAAAATGTTTGCAAAGGCGCTGAGAGCTGATGCGGTGAGGAAGAATCCAGCTAGTCGCTTTTGTACCTCGTACCGCCTGTACCAAGAGGATACTAGATAGATACACCTGTTCGGCCTTATCAGCTTCTGTTCATGGTGCCAAAAATGCCAGAGTGAAAGGAACCAACCCTGGGAAGAAGCCGGCCTCCAAAACGCCGAGCATGGCTCTGCAAACTGCAAGACCAACCCAGTTGTGGAGGAAACCAATACCGATAGAGACCAAGCCCCAGGCGAAGCAGATGAAAGATAGCCAATTCGCCGGGCCGATTTTGTGGATAAACATGTTGCTCGGGATCTCGAAGAGCACATAACCCTAGAGTGTTGTTAGTCTCAGAAACCTGGCTCGAGATAGTGTGGAACCGTGCAGCCCGGTACAAGTTTTATCATGTACTTACGATGAAGAAAACCATCAGTGCGATAGAAGCGCGGCTACCAACGTCGAGCCCGACATCCTCGTCCAGACCTGAGATTCGAGCGACCGAGATATTGCTTCGGTCGACCAACGAAATGGTGTAAAGCGCGCCTAAAATGGGAAGCAAGCGGATGTCGATCTTTCGGAGCACCCTCTTCTCGAATTTGGTATCATGGGTGTGTTCGGCCTGCGGCGAGACTTCAATTTCCACTTTGTCGTTTTTCGACGCGCCGTCGTCGAAGTCAGCTAGGCTACCGGCTTTGGACATTTTTTCGGGCTGCGAATTCTCTACTATGTAGCGCGTAAAGGAGGAGAAGGGAGGGGAAAAGCCCACTGCATTGGATCTGCGCGCTTTTAAGAACATATTACTAGCACCCCGATCTCGCAAGCTGGCATGGGGACCCCATGGGGCCTTGCAGGCTGGAAAAATCCCTTCACGGCTCCGGAATGAAAATGCGGTACTGATATTTCCACATGGTGTGATAGAGAGGCCCGCCTCTCAAGGACTCGGTATCCATCACATCAGGCAAAGACGGGACAGATGGCCACAGATCAAGGAAATGGACTTCCACGGGTCAGTATTATCATTGGTCGCATCTGATGTTCCGATTCCAGGCCGGTGCTATAGCCGACCTTGGCGCGACAATTGCCTGGGCGTCTAGAGGCTCAGCAATATCCACGCTCGGCAGACAATCACAAAATGTTACCCAGCGAGCCAGGTAGCTTTGTTAGTACAACGATCAAGGCGTCGTACAATACCCACTGGGCAGGAGTGTGCCACCTTAGAGATCTGCGCCGCCACCTGGCTCCGAGATAGAGGTATGTCTGGAACCATCTTGACGCGTGTTTATAGACCGAAAACGCATTATTGAGCGTGGTACGGCTTGTATACCTGCGCATAGTAGTGAGCAAAGGCTGCTGATGGCTGATGAACTTGATCCAAAGCTCGAGTCAGGAGGCGTATGCCAAGAACTTGATGCTGAGTCATAGGGGCTTGGCATTAGTTCTTGGTTTGTATCTCGAAGAACATGAAGGAGCTTCACTTACCTCTCCCACTTGGAACATTCTCTGGCTCTTGCTATGAGTTTAGGTAGGACTTCTTTTTGAATAGCTGAATGAATGAGCGTGAGATGGAAACAACAACTCGACTCTCCTTTCATTCCATCTACATGTTTTGCTGCGGCTAACTTTCGGATTTCCATGGCGTCCCGACCTATGCCATCACAACCAACCATTCTCTTGCTTTTGAACAGCTCTGTCGCCATCTCTCACTGCTTCGATACCTCCCTGTGCATCTTCAAAGCAAACATCCATCGTGACTTCACTTAAGTGTCGCCTCGATCTACCTAGTTACCGGAAAGAGCAATGTAGCCACTCTCCGGTGCGGGCTCAGGATCAGGATCACGCTTGTTCTGGTGCAGGGCGATGTAGGCGCTTTCCGGTGCAGGCTCAGGATCAGGATCACGCTTGTTCTGGTGCAGGGCGATGTAGGCGCTTTCCGGTGCAGGCTCACGTTTCTTGTTGCCGCTCAGAGCGATATAGCCGCTCTCAGGTGCTGCCTCACGCTTGTTCCCGCTCAGGGCGATATAGCCACTCTCAGGTGCTGCCTCACGCTTGTTCCCGCTGAGGGCGATGTACCCGCTCTCGGGTTCCGCCTCACGTTTGTTTTGGTGCAGGGCAATGTAAGCGCTCTCGGGTGCTGCTTCACGTTTCTTGTTTCCAGAGAGAGCGATGTAGCCACTTTCAGGCTCCGGCTCCGCTTCGGGGTCGCGCTTGTTTTGGTGGAGAGCGATGTAGGCACTCTCGGGTGCTGGTTCGCGCTTCTTGTTGCCGCTGAGCGCAATATACCCGCTCTCAGGTGCTGCCTCTCGCTTGTTACCAGACAGAGCGATATAACCACTCTCCGGCTCGGCTTCACGCTTGTTCTGGTGAAGGGCGATGTAGGCACTCTCTGGCTCGGGCTCTGGGTTCTTCTTTTGCAAATGAGCCCTGGCCATGACGGGATCTATTGTTCGTCAGCACTTGAACATGGTCAAGCAAGGCAACATCTCAGACTTACCAGTCATAAGGGCAGGCAGAGCCTGGGCTGTTGCCAGCAGCATCAAGCCGCACAGAGCACCCTTGAGCATCATGATGGATGAAGTGTTGACCAGCGAAGTGACTTGACTGGGATGGGAGGGACAACGGTGCTCTTCTTCCGCAAGGGTTCGGTAGAAGCTCGTCAGTATTTTGAAAGTGTGCCCGCGAGAAATA
>JANSVK010000158.1:0-82055 GCA_030068005.1 Cladophialophora exuberans
CGCCATCGTAGGTCTCTATCTAAATAATGCACCCGGATGGGCACGCTCTGTCTAGCCCATCGGATCGTGCCCACTGCCCGCAAACACAACCCTGAACGCCTAAGACATTCGCTTGGATTATTGTGTGGCGTGCATGGACAGCTGGAAAAATCAGGGCATCAGCCGGCTTGATGAGCTACTATTGTGCAGGTGGCAAAGGGCATCACCTACATGTCCTCGTACCTATGCACCCATGAGCCGTAGAACAGTTCAACCAGCTATTCCAACTCCGAATTTCTTAAGGCAGCGAGGGTCAGGCCACCCTTTCGAGTCTGAAGGCCGCCATGTTTTACGAGTAGGGGCCAACCATGTAGCCTTGGGAGGGGCAGGAGACGGCAACAAATTAGCAGCTAGACTAGTCAGATAGCAGATCGCCAGAAAGCTGGATCTACCTGGGTGTGTCTGCAGGCGAACAAAGCAGGTTCCGCTCGCTCACACTTGGCTCACTTTTCCAAATGCCCCCCTCTGGCGCCAACAATCGGCCGATCTTAAGACGAGTATTCTCAAACACCCTCTTTCGACTGCATCTGTTGGGTTCTACCCTCACAAAAACCTTGCATGCCTGCCCGGGTACTTAGTCAGAGACCTCCTTCCTGTCAACATTTGGCCGATCAGGATCTTCCCCGAGCCGGAAGTCAATCTCTCCTCCTCCTCCCTCTGCTGTATTCTCATCAACATCCCCAAACATAGTGGTCACGACTGTTGACGCAAATCTCTTCCAGAGCCTGTCCGCGTTGTTCCCTCCGGCCCCGGAAACTTTGTTGTTAATAGTCTGCTGTGGGTGTCGACGGAAGTGCCTGTCAAAAGATCGGTGCGCCTGCCTTCTCGTCGGTTCAAGACACTCGAGGCTCCAACTCCTACCAAAACTGCCAGTTCCAACTCCACCACCAAATTCCAGATATCTAGTGGGCGGCTTCATCCTCTACCATTTTACGGCGCTAGACCACCATAGTCTTTGTCCTGACGCGTACAACTCTGAATCGGTCAAAAATCAACCACCCCGGAATTGTGTGTGGTTATTTCCCAGGGCCACAGCCATCATTCAACCGTAACCCCGCCTGTTCAGGTAGACACTACTGGATCTCTGGACAGACTCCCTGCAATTCTCAAGAAGAAACGGTCCAGCAGCCTAACTAGGCTTTCGGCTGGCGACGGGGAAGAGCGAAAGAGGTTCAAATTTTGAGATATCCTGGGTCACAGGCACCGGGTGTGCCAGAGGCAGTTCCTTCTTCATCACCCCCGCCAAAATCTGCACCTTGAACACGAACTTGAACAAGCTCATCCTTCATACTTTGGCCTTGCCGAATTTGGACACCTTTGCCCGCTGGATCATAAACTTTCGAGGCCATTGCAAGTGGCGAAGCCACACACAGTATCTCAACGGAGGTCGGAGGTCACGTCGAAGTCAAAAGTGAGCTTTCACCCCAGACCCTCACGCACACAGAACTCAACCACTGCATACTCAAGATCGCCAGCGATCTCCTCCCAGGCGCTCGAACTAAATCACGGCTCCGTCATTTATTAGTCAACCATATTTGCCAGACCTACGAGTCATTCTTGGTCGACCAGAATCCGCCCGGATATCCTTCCTCCTACTGGTCACCCACGCGCAACCTCAACTTGAAGCGCACCTGCACAGGTCAACCACTACTTCTTCTCTGAGGGATCTTCTGCGAATCGAGTTTTATCCTTTCCCATCCTTTCTCTCCCTTCACTCATACCTGCACGACCGCTGTGCAAACTTCAAGTGGAGGTGCGGTGCCTGAATATTCTGCATCCTTACATCATTCTTCTTCCAACACCAGCAGCGGCATCCAAGACGCAGCATTACTGCCTTGGCCAATCCTGTCTTTTGAATTCCTCCCGCACACAGCCAACGCATTTCCCTCGCATCGCTTTAATCAACCTTTGACACTTGTCGACACATTCAGACGACACTGACCTCGAGAACGAGGCCTCTAACACCACCTTCTGCGGATGCATATTATCAGCGTGCACTCTGAGTTTCTGATAAGATTAGAGTCTCAACTCTGCCGAAACTTTCCCCCGTGACCCTCTTCTCAGTTGGAGCTTTTTCTTGATACACGTTTCACCAAGCCTTCAATATGTCATCTGGCGGAGCGGCGCTCCAACCAACCTTTCAAGGCCATGTTTCCACCACACAGGATGCCCTCGTGCTCTTCGAAGCCTGCCTCCAAGGGCACCTCTCTCACGTCCCACGGAGACCTCATGATCGCGAACGAAGCAGCCTTATTCGAAGCGGGTGTGTCTTTATTTACGAAGAAAATGCGTCTGGGATCAAGAGGTGGACAGACGGTGTGACCTGGAGTCCCAGTAGAATACTGGGCAACTTTCTTGTGTATCGAGAGCTTGATAAACCATTTCCACCCGGCGAGAAGAAGAGGGCTATGAAAAAGCAGCAGAGACGACCGAGCCGCCCCGGCGAGCCGTACACAAGAACATCCGATGTGGGTAGTTATCCAGATGGGCAACCTGGTAATTATCCCAATGATCGAAGTGCTTCCTCCGAGGTCGAAAGACAATTGATTGGTTCCTTGGTGGATTCATACGGCTTCAAGCAGGATGGATTGGTGAAGAAAACCATGAGTGTGACGGTCCAAGGGGTCACTCACCACCTGGTATCCTACTACCACGTCAACGATGTTCTCACGAATCAATTGCGAACGCCTGGGCAAACCGAAAATCTTCAATTCATTCGTCCACGACTGGAACTGACTTCCAAGCAAAGCTTCCGTGCCCCAATCGAAGAAGTTGACGACGTGGAGGGGACCCAGAATCCGTACGCTTACAGAATGAACCCGGGCGGTTATACACAACCTTACTACATGCCTCAAGGCTATCCACCTATGGCTCAACAACCGACTCCGCCACACTACTCTATGGGTGTTCCTGCAATGTCAGCGTCCTACATGCACTCACCAGTCAGCGCTCCGCATCTACAGGGGCAGAGAAACGACTACAGTCAGTATGACCAGTCAGGCTACAATCGGAGTTACGATTCCTTGAATAGCTCCATGCCACCGACCTCGAAGTCCATCCCTCCCACTCCAACGTCAATGCCTCCGATGATGACAGACCGATCACAAAACCAATCAACTATGTACCCTCCGATGAACATGCAACGGCCACTTAACAATTTAAGCCCGGTGTCAGTGGATTCACGAAATAGTGTCCCATACCGGCCCAATCCGTACCCTATCAGCCACCCCAATTCCGCTCAGATGGATCAGACACGACAAAGTCAGCCATCCCCTGGACAGGTCAAATACGACGATCGTCGGGAGCCAGCGCCACAACAACCCCAAATGTATCAAAGTCCAAGGACGTCTTACTATCCTGAGTCCGCGGGTCAGCCCATCTCTCATCCTCAATATTCACAACAACCTCAAATGGGACAGTGGGCAGGCCAGAGCCACAGTGCCTAGGAATATCGACCTTTGAACAACAGCTCATCCTCTGTCTCTCGACTTCGACGCTCAATCCCTGAGACCATAGACAATACTATCATTATTCGGAGCTGAAGCACATGCATGTCCACGGGTCGTTAGGGGTGAGGGGGAAAACAAACGAATCCCTCTGCAGGCCTTACTAAAGCAAGAGACCAGTTCGTTATTTGCCCTCAATTTTGGAGAGGCCGATTTTCAATCGACGACTATGCTCGCACATTTCTGGCATGCGGTTGTGCAGGTCCGAGGTGCTGCAGCAATGGCTGATTGGATCAACGGCGAAAGAAATCAGCGTTGAGGGACGTCTGAACCGACTCAGAAGAGGCGCAAATTGGTTGCCCTCTTTCGACCCCTGCATCATGAGTCCCAGCAAACGAGTCATGCTGGCGTGTTAGCGCGCATGCATTGAGGAATCAAGTTGATAACGGTGGGATTATGGCGTAAACTTTTTTGTCAAACAATATGGAATCAATTAAAAACTGTTACAAGCAGTATGGGGAAGGGGAAACGGTGAATTACGACTGAAACGACTGTCTGGGAGGTTGTTTGAAATTCGAGCAAAAGTTTGAATAGGGGCGGCATACATGTCCCTGGGGTTGGTGTTTTCTACGCTGGTACACGGGTCTGATACAATAGCTTCGAGGCTCTGGTTCTATGGTACTATTGATCTTGGGGCGGCAGAGAAATGTTCCTTCAACTGCACAAGAAGGCGGATCACAAAGGTGATCCACCACTGCGACACTCATTCACATACAAGATGGAGCAGACGCTTTGGCGCACCAATTCTTGTGGGGCTGTGCGAGATTGAGACCGACAGATTCTATACCATAGCTAGCCACTGTCCAAGGCGACTAAGTAGGTTCTTCACATCATGGTACAGAGTGTGCTGTCGCCGTCTAAATCCCACTAATAAAACTTCCATTCTAGTATTCACCCCGTATGTCCTCCTGTACTGGGCAGTACCAACACCAGTACCGGGGGTCGAGCGATCAGGCGACCTCTTGTGCTTAGTCAAGCTCTTGCTGACAGCGACTTCCGCTTCTCCCAACTTCAAGAAAGAGGACCGGGCCACCGCATCTGCATCTGCATCTGCACCTGCACGGAGTAGTCCGAACATGTGGCAGCTCGGCAGGTGCATGAATTGCTCTCTCCTCTGGACTAAGTGAATACGGAGTAAAACATGTCTCTTCTACTACGAGTACCACTGCAACACGATGGGGCAGAATTAGTCTATTAGAGTCGTACCCCGTATCAGACGCCGAGCGACAGCACTGGCATTTGTGCAGAGCCACTGAACCTACTCGGAAGCGCCCACAGGCCACGAGGCAGGGCAGGGCAGGGCAGGGCAGGGCAGGGCAGGGCAGCGGAAGCGAGTCGACTCGACCGTCAAACTCTCATCGAAGACGTGCATGATAGATCGACAAGTAGCAGAGTGCCAGTGGCAGTGGCAGGCGACCCCGAATTCTGCAGCCATTGACAGAGCTGCCCAAATCCTGCCCAATGCTAAAAGCTCGGTGGAGACCGGTTCGCGCTATGGCCATTTCTGAAGTAGCGTGTCAGTCACTGGCGGGTTTATCATCCTTCCGACCACTAGCCACAGGGTCCACCGGTCCAGCCTCCTAAGGCCTTCTTGGCAGGTTTTTTCACTGCCAACTTGAAGATCTCCCTCTGTTTTCGGCCAAACTCTCTCTGTGATGAAATTAATTTCTTGATCGAGGAAGATGCCGGGGCTGGGGCCACTGAACACCTGAGAAGACTTGAAGTTGAATGATCAAATGTGTAAACCAGGTTGTTGAAGCAGACGCAAGCAGGGAATGTGTTTGAAACCCAGCTCCCTCCCCCGCCAGTAGCAGCAGGCGTCAGGTCCCCTTTGGTCCCTCGTCAAGTTTGACAACCCCGCTACTTGACCGCTACCATATTTCCCAAAGCTGTCCGAAAGAGCTTTCGGCGTCATGCAGCTACTCTGGCAGTGGCCCTCAGTTGGCCCTCACATGCCGTCCCCATGCAGCAACGAATCTCTCCACCCCAGCTTAGCCCACACCACATTTCTGTGTCGTGGTCCGCGATGCTCAGAGGATGTGATCGTCTACTCTCTACTCGCCCACTGACACCTCCCTGCTTCAGACCTGGTTCTCGACTCTCTCTCACCTCACCAACCCGGTGGATCAGAGCTCAACACCACTTATACGTATCCACTCACATGACCCTTGACGAGCAGATGCTCAGGCACGATCCTTGGGCTCAGCACGGGCATCATCTCACGAGTCGTGACTGACCCCAAGTCGTTGTCCAAGTCGACCTTCGTCCCTCGTTCCGGCAGCGAAAAGGGTGTCATCTAATCGCTCCACACCGCGAATTGCGACCTCCCGATCATTTGACTCTCTTACTGACCTTCCATGTTCAGTCCTCCACATGCGGCCATCACTTTCAAGACGTAAGTCTATAGGATTCCAATGAGTTCTGGCCCCAGACACGCTAGGGAAACGCAATCTAATGAATTGTATCGCTGTCAACCTCGCCTAGGTGTACACTATTACGGCTACACTACATCTACACCTGACGCAGGACCGTTTCATGACCGACGTTGGGCCGCAAGACTAGAGTACTAGCAAGTCTTACGTGTGGATACAGACAGCTCGTCGGGGCGAAAAGCTTCATGTTGACGGTGACAACCCCCGAATTGGGAGGGCTCCATATGGCTTTGGATTGTTTCGCCAGCCTGGGCACTTTGCGCCCAAGTATCCAGTTACTTACATACAGTGGATGCCATTACATGTCTCTGCCCTGTACAAGTAACTTGCCTGGGATGACGCGATATGTACCCCCTAACCTGCCAATCAGCGCCGACGGGCCCGACTTCCTGGATGGGATAATGCATTGGAAGGAATACATGCCTTGCGGCTTCGATCTGTGGGCTTTTCCGCAGATCGAGCTCGAAATTGAGCTAAGAGTAACTGCTATGCAAACTAGCTATCAAGATCGTCGCCTTCTACTGATTTACCGCCCACATCGCCCTGCAACAAACCACACATGTCACCACTCCTAGACTCTTGAACACATCGAATATGGGTTTCACCGGTTTCCCTGGTCGCCTGCAGTATTTGACGACGGCGGCGGTTCTGCAACTTATGTCACGACGCGACGTACCATGCCTCACTGCTCACAGACTAGACCCTGTCCTGCGCGCACCACCAAATAGAGCAAAAATCCGAGGTAATTCCTTGCTTGTTACCACCATCATCAACCATTCGAGTTGATGTGGAATGAGACCTCGGTAGGTTTTGATTTTACACCTGAAATTTCTTATTTTACTCACAAGAGCGACTCCTGCTCGGTGTCCCTACCCGAGGCGGCAGCCCTTTCCACCCCCCCCAAAATGAGATCCAGCAAAAGTCGTCAACTCGCTACCCAAGTAGGGGTACGGTTCTGAGAAGGGATGCCTAACCGACCCGCCTCTAGAGAAAAATTCCAGCATATACCTTTTTTTCTGACGACATATCATAATAGACACCAAGGTCAAAATCCAACCTCCAGATCAAGTAGACGTGCGAAGAGAGTTAAAGACTATCACCATCGAAACGTTCTGGTACGAGCACGAGAACCTACCTAGGTAGGTAGATTGACTTTCCCTTTTCTTTGCCCCCCTTAGGTACTAGATAGCTAAGGGGCATGTGGGAATTGGGGGAGAGGGACGGCGTGATTTTTCTTTTTTGGCTTTCAGGGCCCAGGAAACTTTACCTGGCGTGCCTGGGTACGAGTACCAGTACCTAGGCGCACACCACTGGCGTTGCACACACTCACACACCCCTTCCCAGCAAGTTGCCTCACAAACTTAGCAGATAAATAGTGTGTTGGGCTAAAAAAGAGCCCTGCCTACTCTATGTATCTACCTAGGTAGGCACCTACAGTAGGCAGGCTATCTTTTTCCTTAGGCCCGCAGACGCAGGAACAGAGTTCCAAGTCCTCAAGCCCAACCCACAAGCCAACCCACAAGAGGGAGGAGAGAGGAGCCCCAAAAAAGTTTCGAGAAAACGTTATTGTTTATTAGCGACAAACACTTCGAAAGCCATTGTCGCCCACCCGGGGGGGAAAGCACAAAACTTTGGAAAATGATACAGAGAATACTGGTACATTGTCCACATGTAACCTGTTAATAAAGGGTTCTGGAATATAACATACCATAGGGGTTTTTTTTTCCAGGCTGTGGTTTTTTTCCCCGGCAGCAAACTTTCTGTCTGTGTTGTGTGGGTGTTTTGCTTCCCTCTCTGAAAAGACAGATCTCCCCCTTTTCCATTTACCACCGAGCCCTGGGGCTACCAACTGCCAGCTACGTAAGGGGTTTATCCCCCAGCGCTGTCTGTACTGCTATCTAGTAATACAGATAGCCATACTCGCACGCCCCGATTGGGCGAAAAACGGTCAAAAGCAACACGGATTCTCCCTGGATCTTTTTCTTTAAGCTCCAACCTAACTACATCCCCATCGACCTTGCTACGAAACCAGGCAGGAACGTTTTTTGCGACATTTGAAACCAAAAAAAATCATTGTCTGATTCCTTAGTTCCTCACAGTGCCAGCGTCTGAGCTAAGCAAGTGTCCTGTCTACCTAATTTGAAGCACGATGCCGGCTTTCTGTCCAAATTTTGGCCCGTTTTACCACCATCGATTCGCCCTGGCGCTGAATAGGCTGTTGCGTCTCACTTTTCATACTGTATTTCCCTTTTCCACCTTTCCAATCTCACTATTCTTCTTACTTCACTTGACCTTCTTGTCATCCTTCACGCCCAAGACAGTCACGTTTCCATTCTCGCCCTTCTTGACCATGGTTTCGACGTTGCCGCTGTTGCCAAACACCTGCGGCAGCTTCCACTCCGGCATCTCCAGGGCGTGGCCGAGCTTGGCCTCAATGGCGTTCTTCAGGCCCTCGCCGCTGGGCATGACGACCTTGCTGCCGCGCCTCTGGCGGGTCTCGATCTCCGTGCGGATCTCGTCGATCGCGTCGTCGATCTCGCGGCCGGGATCTTCGGGCAGGCCGAGCGAAGGAGGGTATTGTGTCTCTTGCGACACCGTCTTGCGTATGTGCGGGTGGTTGCGCTTGTCTAGGCGCTTGGTGAGGTACTTCTTGGCCGGCGAGTTGAAGAAGGCCATCGACACCGCCACGCCCGCCACGGCGTAGAAGTACACTCGTGCCCAGCACTTCAGGCTGTCGTTCCAGCCCAGGATGACAAAGGGCGCCGTCGTGAAGTCGAACGCGACCTGCGTCGCCACGAAGCCCAACACGTCATAGTAGACCTTGTATTTCGTGGGGCTTTTGCCGTCAGGGCTCAGGAAAAAGGGTCGGAAGTATCGTCGGAAGTTTTTGGCCACCGTTTGGATGAACGCGCCCATTAGGAACGTCAGGTAATAGCCTGGGTAGAACCCGTGCCAGAACGCCGAGGTAAGGAATGTGGCCAGAGTGGCGCGGAAGCCGGGCTTTCGTCCCGCAGGCGTGACACGTAGGTAAATGTAGTTGCGGAGCCATTTGTTGGTGTTTTTGTTCCAGCTGTCCAGATAGGCGCGGGAGTTCTGGGCAGTTTCGATCCCCCATGCGTTGACGTTTTCGAGATGGTCTGTTCCAGAAAGATATATCACTCATTGTCAGTAGACTGCCACAAACGGGGAAGGCTCACTTTCGAGATAAACATAATTTTGGAAAGGCGATACTAAAGTCACATCAGGGAGCGGACAGACTCACCCCATTTTGCTTTCCCTGTCTTCTCATCGATACCATTGTACGCAATACCGGCCATGATGCACGCGCCTTCCGTAAGAGACCATGCGGCGTAGTACTTCGTGCGTGAAGCGAATCCCAGCATGTGCAGTAGCCACACGCGGTAGGGAAACGAGTAGGTAAGGTACTTGTCCGAGAGGATCAAGGCAACGTTGTACAACTGCGAGATTTGCAGATACACGAAGATCCAAATGAGGCCGCCTACTGCTTTCTTTACTGCTGGAACTGCCGAATGGGGAATAATACTGCTGTTTCCGGATTTCTTGCTTTTTGCAGGAATAGGAGTACTGGACTTGGAACCGGATGTCTGCTCTGGAGGGAGGGTGTACAAGCTACCGTCGAGCCAGCGTTTGTAGTCGACGTACTGTTACAAATCACATCACCGTTGGTCAATCGAAACTCGATTGCGTTTCTCGGAGGCGAGTGTCTTGGATGACAAGGGGTCTTGGGCGACTCACATCAAAGGCTGGACCGGTCAAGATGGCCGGAAAGAAAAACACGTAGCCAGCATAATCGAGCAGCTCCGGCAACTTGTACACGGCGCGCTCTTTCTGAGTCTCCGTCAATAGCTCGGGCTTCACATGTCCATCGTGATAGTTCCATGCCAAGGCATGTAGTTTCATGATCAGGACCATCTGGCCGCTACAATCGCCAGTCTTGTCAGCAAAGCGATTTCCTGCTTAGGAATAGAGAATGGATTCGCCGTACCCAGTAATATCCACGAGGCTGGGGTCATTGATTCTCTGCCTTTCAATATGGCTTATCGACATATGTCCCATCAAAAAACTATGTTCGAGGACAGGTTAGTTGGTTGTCCACCAGTCCGCCGATTTCAAATTCCAGAGGTAGACTTGCACAAAGACCAGCCATGGCATAAGCGATCCATCAACGTAGTAGATGATCAAATAAGTCCCCACAGCATCGATGAGTAAGGTCCCAACACCGGACCATAGGTCGTATATGCCGACTAGGTAGAACAAACAGCAGGCGATGATGAAGACATTTTTGAATTGCGGATTATCATTTGGAAGTCGCTTCAACCAGGCCGACAAAGGATACGAGGAGAGGAAAATAAAAAGTAGCTGAGCTGCTTATTAGCAACCAGAACGCAAGCATATCCCGAAGCACTATCAGAGCCCGTGGGAAGACCTACCTTGAGGTCGTCTACAGATGCGCCAACGATATTGGACAGCCAGAGAAATGCTGGAACAAATAGTCAGTCAGGCCTGTAGGGTGCATCAAATTAGGATTTGCATTACGGATGTCTATCCCTGGCAACATTGTCACTCTGCGATGGACTTGAGGAAGAGCAACAAGAGACACAGGAGAGAAAGGGACGTGAGGAGAAGAGACAGTCAAGACAATTCAACTGTCTTGGGCCAGCGAAGTGCCACTGGCAGCGTTGGGAAAGACAAAATATTAAGTGAGACGCGAGATCGATTTACGGTGGGATGAATGACGTCGAATCAATCGGTCACATGGTTCAGCCTTGTGCCTGGCACTGGCATCATGCAGCTTGCGGCCTTGCCTCGTGTCCTCCTCCTCCTCCCGTATCTCGTATTCCAGGCGACACCTTCCCATCACCAGATCAAGTTGTGCCTTTCGTTTGATACGGTCATGCTCTGCTAATGCTTGAGTACAAGTTGCCTGCTTTTGCCCGCATTAGTGTCTAACCGACTGCACTGCAGCTACATGACTGCCATGCCATTTGTCAAGACGCCCTGATGACCAAAATTTCCCATCCTAGCCTACCCTCCAACGCGCCATCACAATGGACGTATCTTCCGCCATCTCGGGCTACTTGTCCAAGATCGCCGGAGTGGGCGAAGGTGCTGCCGCGTCGCAGCAGAACAAGATGAAGCTTCTCCTCCTCGACTCTGACACAGTCTCTATTGTCTCTACTGCGATCACCCAGTCCGCCTTGTTGAAACACGAAGTGTACCTCGTCGATCGGTTAGATAATCCCACTCGCGAGCGTATGCGACACCTCCGATGCCTCTGCTTCGTCCGGCCGTCTCCAGACTCCATCCAATTCCTGATCGACGAGCTGCGGGAACCCAAATACGGGGAGTACAATATCTACTTTAGCAATATCATAAAAAAGTCGTCCTTGGAGAGACTGGCCGAGGCAGATGATCATGAGGTGGTCAAGGCAGTGCAGGAATACTTTGCGGACTATATCGTGGTTAATCCGGATTTGATGTCGTTGAATCTGGGGTTTCCAAAGCAGCGACTCTGGAGTCACAGTCCCGACATCTGGAATACCGATGCGTTACAAAGGACCACAGAGGGCGTCATCGCACTGCTCCTATCCTTGAAGAAGAACCCACTTATACGGTATGAGAAGAATAGCCTCATGGCCAAAAAGCTAGCGACCGAGGTACGATATCAGATCACACAAGAAGAACAATTATTCGACTTCCGCAAGACAGACACGCCCCCGATACTGCTCATTCTCGACCGCCGGGATGATCCCATCACGCCATTGCTGACGCAATGGACATATCAAGCTCAGGTTCATGAGATGCTTGGGATTCACAACGGCCGTGTTGATTTGAGCGCAATCCCCGATATCCGCCCGGAGCTGAAAGAAATCGTTCTCTCACAGGACCAAGACCCATTCTTCAAGAAAAACATGTTCCAGAATTTCGGTGATCTAGGTGGAAATATCAAAGACTATGTGGATCAGTACCAGTCGCGAACGAAATCCAATGCTCAGATTGAGTCAATAGCGGACATGAAACGCTTTGTCGAAGACTATCCAGAATTCCGCAAGCTGTCAGGGAATGTGTCCAAGCATGTCACGTTAGTGAGCGAGTTGAGCCGTCGGGTGGCAGCCGAGTCTCTACTCGATGTCTCAGAACTCGAACAAAGTCTGGTGTGCAACGATAACCACGCCAATGATTTGAAAACGCTACAGAGACATATTCAGAATCCGAGCATACCTGCAGATAACAAAATTCGCCTAGTCGCACTTTACGCCATTCGTTATGAACGAAATCCCAACAACGCCCTCCCCGTATTACTCGACCTACTGACATCTGTTGCTGATGTACCTGCACACAAGATCTCCATCATCCCCAAGCTCCTCGCTTATCACCATAGCCTACAACCAGCTCCTGTCGGTGGCGCTAGTGGCTTTACCGACCTCTTCGACACTGGTTCGTCACCATTCAGCCAATTTCGACGCAACCTGAATCTTAAAGGTGTGGAGAACGTTTACACACAGCATTCGCCACGGTTGGAAACTACGCTCCAGCATCTGCTCAAGGGAAGACTGAAAGAACTACAGTATCCGTTTGTGGATGGCCATCATACGAGAGACAAACCACAGGATATCATCGTTTTCATGGTTGGCGGTGTGACATATGAAGAGGCAAAAATGATTGCGCAAGTGAATGCTTCAGTGCCCGGCGTGCGAGTGGTCTTGGGAGGTACAAGCGTAGTGAATTCGACCTTGTTCTTGGAAGAAGTTGACGACGCAGTTAGCAGTTGGCCAGACCAAGGGCCTGCGACGGCGAGAGAGAGATTAGGCAGAGCAGTAGGAAGGTAAAAGACTTGGTTCCATGACGGATGAACTTGGTACTACGGGCGACGGAGATGAAATCCGGCAGCGCCGACTGAGAATGCGCAACCAGATATCAACATGGTCAGAGTCCTCGGTGCAGGCAGCATACAGTTAAGCATGGCTTGCATCGGCGGAGAAGGTATATGCAGACAAGAGAAGTGACGCCGAGCCAATGCAAAAGTAGCGAGTGACAATGAACGCGACAAAGATGGAATTGAGCACCACAGGAGAGTATTGATGACGGTAATACAAATACCTGACCGTATGGCTTTATGCCGGGTGGTGGGTATTTTTTAAGCTGGCGACTAACCCCCCTTTGAAACAATGCGGTCATGACCAGAACATTGGCCGCCGTATGAGGAAATGGAGAGTTTCTGGCTGCGGCATTGGAAAAGGAACGCGGAATGCTGCTTTAGAGCATCAGACACGCGGGCACCAGCGATTGAACCGCTCGTCACGGCAAGAACAGAAGGCGCATACCCTGCGCACCCTCATGGTCTCTGGCTCGACAACATCCGACCCCAATCCCGAACACGACGGCAGCCGCACTGCACTCACAACGAGAACATGCAATTGCTAGACTACCTAATCTCTGGAATGACTGCGCCGGATGTCATTTGGAGATGAAGTAGCCGGAGAGCACACCATGTCTCAAAAACGGAGGTAGAACCTGCGGTTGAGGTCTGTAGTCATCTCATCCACATCACAGCGACGTGACGGGTTTGGTACCGGTTGGTGGCTTCTCATCGTAGTCGCGTAGGTACCTGTAGTACTTGTACCTGGACTACGCTTCGAGGTCGCATTAAATGATCTTGAAATGGACAAGCCTGCCAGAGTGTTGAGTGGGCGATTCAGAGGCCAGGGACGCGTTGATGTGCTAGGATCTGGATACGCGCTCGAGTCACTACAGGCTCTGAGCTCACCGCGATGCAGCTGCCGTACGAGAACATCGTGTCAAATGAACGCATGACTTCCAACGTTGAAAATGCCACATAGATTCAATTGACAACATAGTCATGGCACATGTTGAATTTCAAGATAGTTCGACGCCTTGAAGATCACGATCACCTCCATTTGAATCCATGTTTTGACGTTCGCGGTGAATGGCTTAAGTGCAAAACGCCTCGCTCACTCTCCCTCACACAGCAGCAACCCTAAACAATAAAACTCAATTCTTTCGCTTCACATCCTGCTGCTGTTGCTGCCGCTGCTGCCCACGAACCAAACACATCTCTCTCCAATACCAGACCGCCATCACCGTCGAGCCTGGACCGACGAGCACACATCCCGCCACCAACATCACGCCACACAACCAAAGACTTAGATCTTTGTCTGCGATGCCCACGCGCTTGAGATCCCAGATGGCCATCGCGGCCCAAAGAACCGAGCTGCCAAAGATGATCCAGAAATCGAACTTGAAGATCATGAACATGCCTTTCACAAGCGTCAGGTTGTCTCCGGATGCTGCGCCAGTCCAGCTGGCCATGGAAGGGATGAACAGGTTCTGGAATCGGTGGTGTCGGTTTGGCGAGAACAGGCACAGGTATATGACGCCGATGTGACATGCCGCGGTGACTAGGAAGACAGAAAGGTAGGTCCTGCGGAGGTACGGGATGTCGAGGTTCTGAGTTGAGGTGGAGGCCTTGCTCTTGCCAGCGTTCTGAACTTGCTCGGGGCGGCCACGGCTGGTGAGGGAATAGAACGTGGAGAGCAGCCAGATTAGAGTGTCGACGAACCAGGGACTGGGTTGCCACAGTGCCACCATGGCCTGCGTAGTCCACATGTTTGGAGCGCTGTATGGCAAGAACATCAATACTGTCGGGATGAGATAGCCGACCAGCAATGCTGGGAGCAGTGCTTTTGCGTAGGGAAGCGGCACATCGCGAGGCTTGCTCCAGTACTGATTGTTGGAGGTGGCGTACAAGTACGCCAGATAGTAAAGTGGAACGATGATGGCTCCACCAGCAGTCTGGTAGAATAGGGCATAGATGAATGTCCTACAAGATGTCAAAATTCGTGGCTCTGCCAAATACTGGAGCTCCAATAACAGGCAACACTGGAATGCTCACATTCTCAACCAGACCGAAGTATTTCTCTCCCTGCAACTTTCCACGGCCCATGCGGTCACGATCGAGAAGTACGAGATGAGGAAGTATATCAAGAACACCCAAAACCCTGGATCCCAGCCAGATACTGCGTTCATAAACGCCGCAACGAGAAAGCTGAGAAGACCGTCTATCGGAGTGAGGCCTGTGTAGGTGGTGCGAAGGGGAAGAATGTGCTCAGAATAGCGATGGGTCGCGATAATCTTGTCCATCTTTTCAGAGATACCTGTTTGCGCCGAGACAATGTGGAGTGCGTAGACGGCCAAGACCGAACTGATGAAGAACAGTAGGCCGAAGAGAATGCCAATCCCATTCCTGGATGGCGTATAGCTCGAGATAGAGGCAACTTGGGCCATTGTGACAAAGTCGTGGACCGGGAAAGCTTCGAGGTTTTTCTTGTGCCGGTGAAGTACAAGAAACCAGGGGAATAGCAGGTTAGAATGAAATCACGCCAGAGTTCTCCGGGCCACATCAGGATAGCCTAGTTGATACAAAAAGGTGGGCCCGAGGGGCCTGATTCCTTGGTCTAGACACCTGACACCATTGTACGAGCTGGTTTGGGTATGTGATTCGATAAGATAAATCGTCCAATCCAATAAGGAAGTTCTTAGTATGTGTTCTTTTCCAAGACATGAGTGGTACTGGACGCCGAACACGCCTCGGGCTGCGAAAGGATGAGCCCTGGCGATGCTTGTATGCGCAGCTTGATCCGGCCTTACTCGTTACAGAGGCATCTGCATTCAGGCACCGGACAGACTCGATGTTTCTCGAACCACATCCGCGCGTGAGCCGCATGAAATCCGTGAGAGCATTTCAAGCAAAGCACAGTAAACCGAGACATGTTTAAATCGTGTTTCTTTTTTGCTTCCGCTTTCTGTTCTTCCAAATCCGGCTCTGCGATTAGAACAGTAGGCTGCTCAAGTACAATATTGGGAACAGAATTGGACCCTTTGTCGGCAGCGTTGCTGCCCAGGATTGCTGTTCTTACAGATGAGCCTGCTGTTGATGACTTTGACTGCCCTTGGGGGGAGGCTTTTGGCCGTGGCGATGGCGAGCTTCGAGATGTTGGCTTTGCCGGAGTTTCAGGTCCAAGAGTGGTCTGAACACTCCCGGCAATACTTGCACTGAGGTCAAGACTGACCTTTCCCGGGTCATGTTTCGAGCCTTGATGCGTTGTATACCATGGTAGATAAGACTCGTCTGGAACTCCAAGCCACAGATCACAGACACCACACCGTGGTAAATGACGTTCACATCTAGGGCAGACGGTTCCGATGGCAGCAGCCTTCTCATTGCTGAGTGGATTCCGGGGGGTATCCGCCATCCTGTGATGAGGGGAGGAGTCCCCGTTCATTCCAGCCCCGTGAGCAATACTTTGTGAACAGTATTGACAAACGAGTCGAACCTGTTGTTTCGCGGGAGCAATGAGCGACCTGCCAGCTTCGTCCTTTGCAGCATTCTGAGAGGCAATGTCAAACCGGACTCGGTTAAATTTGAGATTCCAGCTGTTGATTAAATTTCTGTAGGAATCCTTCCAAGCACTGAACCTGGTAACGACCTTTTCGTCGTCTACATAACGTGGAATGGCTGGGCAAAGAGCCAACACGCCGGTCTGTAGGTCACCAAAGCGCTGAATGTAGCTGGACATTAGGTCGAAGGAAGATTGTGTTGCCGTACCTGTAAGTATCACGCCCTCAATATCTCCTTTCGCAATCGCATCCTTGGTGGCTTGAGAGATATATTGTGTTAACATTACGTCGTCATAATGTCGCAGAGCTGTGCACACCCTGTACTTAAGAGGAAGTGACTCTTCCGCAACGACGCTCGACCAATCGCCGCTTTTGACATACGCCAGTATTGCACGAGCATAAGGGTCTATTAGCTCATCAGCGAGGGAGGAAATCGTGTCGGCCCAGTCGTCATCTGTATCTGAGTCGTCAGCACTCATGAATTCAGAATCAGTATTTTTGAAATTCTTGAAGGCTCCCGCGATTGCCATTGCAAGCATTTTGTGAGATTGATTCGCGGATTTGCTGCGCAAGGCTTTTAGAGCGAGTTTGCGATCCGTGGCGAAGAGGGCAAGCGCCGCTGCTTTGGTATGCTGGCCTTTCGTGACAAGCCTCTTAACTATCACCTCAAGCTCCTCTGGTGACCACGCCAAGCCGGCGGAATGCAAACAAAGTTGTCTGTGGGCGGAATATTGGGTATCGGTCCTGTTAATCTTGGGCAAATTGAGGCGGCGAGCAAGATTTTCGAATATCTTGCCAACTTTGTGTGACCTAGGACCTAGAGTCCGATTTTTGAGATCGATTTCTTCCATCCAAAAACCATGGACACCAATAAAAGATAGATCTAGATTATCTTGTGTCATATTGCCATTCTTGGAGATTCTGGCAGCACGTTCGATCCAATCCCAGAAAGACTGGAGCCAATGGGAATCAGAGACAATGACTTTGTTTTGGGAAGGGTTCAGAAGGTACCCAGCTTCGCAACGAAGCCTCTGAATAGAGATCAGTGTCAAGAGGTCTGGCAGTGGTACATCGGTCTCGTAGAATCCAAGGTCGGAACGCCAGGCCTGGTCATCAAGGCTCGAGGTTCTCTTAGCGTCGATTGTCGATCGACTTTGCCGAGACTGCTTGATAACCTTTGCGAGAACGTTCCTGGGCTGGGCTCGACGGCGTATCTGATCGATTGTTGCACTTGCACCGACACCTTCGATTGACGATTGTTCGGTAAATGAGGCGCCTTTGCACAGATAGCCAGCTGACGAGAGAATGGCTGGTCGAGGTAATGGACTTGGCCAAGTAACCTTTACTTGACCGTGGCCATCTAACACTAACATCCTGGATTGTCCCGTCTTGGTTAGGCTAGTGGTGAAATCAAAGGAAACAATCCTTGACTTTTCCTCCATTGGAGCTGGCTGGCTGGAACATTGTAAAGCAATGTCTTGCGTTCGATCCAGGAAGATGTCTTGTGGAGGGCTCGTTTCCCAGGGCTGATCGTGCGCTACATTTTGACCGTCACCGTAAATCTCGTTGAAATCTTTTCCCAAGTTGAAGACCTTAAGATTTCCCGTGCTGGAAAGAACGCCCAGGCAACCTCGCTGGGCTTTGGAGAATCTCAGACTCCAGATCGTACCCGAGCTCGGGACAGCGTTCTTGAGCTCTAGCGATAGTTCTGGTTGCCGATTTTCGTTTTGCTGAAAAGTCATGTGTGGAGTGTTCATTCTTGAGATCATTCTTCTGTCCCAAACGCATATAGCGGGATTGGTAGTGGGGAAACAAGACGCAAAATAATTCTCATCGAGCCAGTCGATTGCCAGGTTGTGCACACATCTGGTTGCAAATTGGAGCCCGTTGCCAACGGATGGTTCTCGCAGATCATAGAGCCTAACAAATTGGCCTTTGACACCAGCGACGAGCAGCGAAGGGTCATCGTGAAAAAACTTAAGACTGGTGATTGGCTCGCCACTTGCCAGCTTGTGCAGGGGGTCGGAATATTGCTTAGAGAAGCCTTTCGACCCTGGTGGAGGTAGGCGTTGATTGAAGTCCCATACATTGAGGCAGAAATCGGTGCGGACTTTGTCGAGGCCAGCAGCTAGGAGGTTTTGAGTATTCAGGGCAACAGCATTGCAGAGGCGCTGACTTCTGACTTGAAACGAAAGAGAGTCTTGGTGACCTTCTGCTATGTTTAACAAGGTCGCTTCTCCCCCAGCCTGGCCCACGACTACCAGATCCTCGTGCGATGGATGCCAGTCAAAGGCTCGGAAAGCCGGTACCTTTGTCGACGTGTAGATTGTATCATATTCCAAGTTTGCCTTCAGTTGACTGTTGACCTTGCACAAGCGGAAAGACTTGCCAACCACATCGACGTGCAAGAAGCGATGGTCGCTTCCTGGCTGGGAGTTGCGAGAAAAGCGAATTGCAGCTTCCATTCTGGCGACTTGGAGGCATTGGGCGTTCTTTCACACTTTAATCACTTCCCTCCATTTTTCCTGTGAATGCACACATTCTGATTCTAGACATACCATACCTCTCTATGTCAGCCATGAAAACGGATTGCGGTCAAGGCGGGTGATCTGTGATGCTTCAGGCCTTGAAGTTGCTTGGTGGCGCAAGGTACGTGTTAGTTAAGCGAAGGCGGTGAAGATTGCCGCGGGTGGCAGAATTGCCCTGGGAAATTTCCACCAAATTTTGTAACCACCTGCACATTCTACCCAGTCCGTGTCCATGTTTTCTTCTCGATGCCCGACCCAAGAATGGCCTATTCGGCGTAAGTTCTGCTACATCTGACTTCTCCTCACAGATCTTTCTACAGCCACTATGGCGAAACCGCGTAAGACTTCTCACCGTGGTCCCTATCCATCCGCCTCAGAGTCATTTGTTCCGAGATCAGGTTCAAGAATCGACAGCTACCGTCCACAAGAGACCCGCGCGAGCGCTCCTTCTCGCCCCGATCAGAGAAGGAGACATGATAGATACCGCCCCGGACAAAATGTAGCGGATGACGAAGCGCATGAAGAAGCCAGAGACCAAGACCAACCAAAGCTCCCACCCATCAGATCTGCTGTCACAAAAACGAAGCATGAGCGGAACACCAATCCCTCCACAAGAATCCATTCCCTAAAGAGATTGTTGCAAACCAAAGAGATGCCAGCGACAATCCGACAAGAGAAAGAACGAGAATTGGCAGCTTTACTGTTCGACCAGGAGCAGGTCAAGCTAAAGCAAAACGCTCGCAAGAACTTGAAACGATACCATTTTGTGCGCTTCATCGAAAGGACCAAGGCCGAACGGACACTTAAAGGATTGCGCAAGCAGAGAGACTCCTGCAAAGAAGATGACAAAAGAGAGGAAATAGACACCCTCATACACATAGCAGAAGTCGATCTCACCTACGCAATATATGCACCCTTGGGTCAGAAGTACATTGGTTTGTACCCTTCAGATGAAGCCCCACGGAAGAAGGAGAAATTCCAGATGGATAGGCTCGAGTTTGCTGTTTTGGACAAGCAGCAGCAAAAGGATATGCGTGACGAGTACGACAAGGCAGCAAACATTGCTCGAAATGCAACAGGTGACAAACCACCAATGTGGTATGAAGTCGAGAAGTTGATGGTGCAAGGAGAGACACAGTTGGAGGCTTTACGCGATGGCAAGTTAACTGCAGGAAAGCAGCTCAACGCGAACCTGACTTCGGTCGGCGGAAAACAAGATGCGCATGAGCGGAGTGCTTCCGGACGACATTCAGAGGATGCAAACCCAGACTGGCTTAACGATGAAGGCATGATCGATCCTGCCGACCTGGACAGCGACCAAGATGAGGAGATGAGCGACGGTGGCTTTTTTGAACGTTGATTGCTAGTTTCATGCTTAGATTCATGAACTCCCGGCCTTACGACTTGACGAATCGAGATACCCATAGAATGGACCTGGAATCCGAACCGAATTCTCTGTTATGAGTCTAACCAGTCCTCGGCCCTCTCTGCTTACACCTTTGATGGGTTTGTATCATATCTTTTCATTCTGCCCAGTACACTTGTGACATGTTCCACGACATTCACCTTCTGTGACAACACATCCAGGTCTTATTCATACCGATGATCTACGGATCGTTTGGAGCTGTTGTTTGAATTCTGCCCACGAACGGTGAGGTATTGTGGCAACCCTACTCGTTGAACGGATAAGTTGATATTCTATGCAAGAATCACGCCCTTGAAATCGATGACTGTTAGGACCGTCAACAGTGACCTCTTCCTGAGCAGCTTCATACTGATCCATATTTCGTCTCGCGTCTTTCCGCGGCCCTCCTCTAGCCGTCTAGATGCCGACGCTCCGCATCCACTGAATTCAAAAGCGATACTTTGGTTTGTCGGCGCACCCCGTCCCACTGACTACTCAACGCTATTGCGCTCCCAAGTTAGCAAATCTCTGCTCTGTAACGAGTGCAATTTCAGCGGAATTCTTACCAAGTTTGTCGTTCCAATTATCTCCAGGCGACAAGATGTCTGCTCCGAGAGAAAAGCTCTCCCCAATCAAGAAGATGAAAGCGGCTTTGGTGCGATCGCCCAAATCTTCGAGATTTCCTCAATCACCGAGGTCTCCCACTTCAGACCCCGGCGATCATCCAGGGCTCATGGGACCCGAACCAGAAACAGAACCGGACCCAGACCCAGAATCAGAAGAATCCCGCATCGAAGACATGTACTTCCAGGACCCCAAATCCCGAGAGTGTCTCAGCAGTAATCCGGGCGAGTATGGCAAGTACCGACGCGAGCAGATGGAATGCACAGTGGCGAACTACAACGCCGAGATCCAGAGACGGCACGAGAGGTCGGACATGATTGATCACGCCTATGACAAAAGCGATCCCTTGCGAACCAAGGCGTACGGTCACGGTGACGGTCAGAAATAAAATGAGGTTGCGTGTTTGTATTTATTACTTTTTACAAGGATGCGCAAGTGAAAGAGAGGGCTGTTTGTTATCCCGAGCCGAATTCAGTTGGAAGTATGTTGAGACTCTTGGACACACATCTTTGCGCCAGGCTGGCGCCATCGTGGTTTAAACTCCCGAGAGCTGGTCGAATGAAAAAAAAAAACCCCCCCCTGGAAAATCGGAATGAAAGTCCCGTTGAAAGCCTGCGATAACAAGGAGAAAGGGCTTTCAAAAGGGCCCCGAGAAAGGAGAGATATCGGAACACGGAAAGTCTGAAAGACACAGAATTGGTTAACTGGCCACGTGCGCAGCCTAGGGCGCTATTCAATAAACTCTTGACCGACGGGCGAAAACGTGGTAATCAATAGCAATGACACAATAAAACTGGCAATGTATTATGCAGAGCCACGAAGCGCTCGACACGCAGAATTTCTCCTGCCACTTCTGTGTGGAACACATCATGATATCCATGCCCAGACCCAGATCCCATGCTCCCAATCTAGCGGTAGTCTTGCTGTTCTTCGAATGTGCCACAATACTAGTACTCAACGGCCCCAAATTCTGTACCTAATTGGCGAGCGGCGACCCGTCCAACGCATTCTCGAACCACGGAAACCTGGCCGGACAGGGAAGATGGAAGAGAAAAGTATGGATGGAGGGCAAGAAAAAGAGTGGGCGTTACATGTCGTATGACTTTAGTAAATGCTTGAAACGCCCATGTGCGTCCCGTCCAGCCCAGCCCAGTCCAGTCCAGTCCAGTCCGCTTGGAAACCCCTTGCATCGAGCCTTGCACGTGACTATCTATTTATCTGGATGGTGTCGCTCGTTGAAGGACTTCTGGGAGGGTGTAGAAACGTGAAAAGTCCACAGCTTGAGCGAGGCTTTCTCTCCTGAACTGGCATTGAAACGTCTGCATTGAATCGCAGAAGCTTTCTGATATCTTTGGGCGAGATTTGGCTAATTCAAAAGCTCATGCCCAACATGGAACCGGAGCGCAGTGCTATTGTAGACCCAAGCAGGCACAAGGGCATGCCAAAATCAAGTCTTTTCATAAGCTCTGCCTCATCGCCTCGAGTTCACGAAGGCGGTCTTCCCTAGCTGATTGAAAATCAGCAAAGGATTGATTTGTAGCGACAGTGATAGACTCTCCTTTCGCTCTACACCCTTCCCAGCATGTGAACCTTTGGAACGGCACCACAGTCAGGCTCGCTGTACTATGCTCCTCGTAGCTCGAATGTCCGACGTTCCACCATTCGATGGCTGTCTTTGCGGCATGGACTATTGGTCTGAAGCAGGAATTGCATCGGCAATCTGAGTGGTTTCTCAGAAAGCTCAAATGATCCAACACAGTTTCAGGACTTCCAGGTGGCATGAAAGCTCCAAAATCTGTCTCTCCGGTGGGATCAATCTTCGCTAGTTGGCGGAGCACAAGCTCCGTCAGCGATGGAACAGCAGAGACCTGCTTTGGTACTGGTAATGACGGAGGAGCACTGCTGGAAGAGTGCGTAATTCCAACTCTTAACAACGTCACATTTCCTCTCCTGAATACACCTATATCTGGTCCAGTACTGCGAACCTCATGTGACGTCAACGCCTCACGATCCGGCACTAGCCATGGGTTGGGATCTAGAATAATGTCTTGTAACTTGAATTTGGTGACAAGATTTACCACCTCGATTGGAAGCAGCTGAAGCTCGTTTCCGGCAATGTTCAGCGTCTCGAGATTGACTAGATCTCGTATTCCAGGAGGTATACGTGTCAACTTGTTGTTCCGAAGAGATAACAAGCGAAGATTTTGAAGTTGCAGGACTGGGCTCGGTACTTTATGGAGAAGGTTGTTGGCCAAATACAGGCGTATTCGTGGTTCGAGGCTTGTGCCAATGTGGAGCATACCTCGACTCAGTTCGTCTTGCTTGCTCAGTGTATTCAGGGAAACGAGTTCTGGTGGCAAGTCAGACAGGGATAAAAACCTACTAATGTCAGTGAAGCTTGTTCAAGTCACATGGAAATATGAATGCTCACGATAAGTCAACATCTTCTTTTCCGTTCTCGAGACATTTGTGGATAGTGTCAAGAACAAGCTGGTGCTCCTCCGTTGTCCTCGCAATGATGTCCTTTGGAGCCAGACATGCTCTCGGTGTTGTCTGAGAATTCTGAAGGGACAAGAACTTTGCGGAGCGAGCTTGCTGGTATTCCTCCCTGACATTCTCCTGTTCCCTCAAGAATTCCTCTTCCAACGTGAATGAATCACTTGAAAGGGCTTCTTCACTCTCGCTTCCCATGAAGATTCCCGAGTCGAAATTTCGTCTGAACTCGCGTTTCTTCTGGTCTCCCTTTGCGTACCCTTTGGCGGGTTGACGATCCCACCAGGCGCCCCGGAAGGTTCTTTTCTTCCTTTTGCCTGAGGCATAATTCTCAGCTCCTGGAGCCGTCTCGTCACTAGAGAATGTTGCAGGATCGCTGGAGGTCCCGGGTTCGTGGTCGTAGTCGGAATGCGTTCTTTTGCGTGTAAGGAGAGATGGTCGGCCTGCTGAAAGCATTTGCTCACGACCAGGCGCAGGAAGAGGAGGGAGTTCGGGTTCGTTCATGATGGTGTTTGCGGGTCCGGGGCGAGGAGCAATTGGCTCGCAGTCGGTATTTCGATGCCGTATGAGGCGCCTTGTGAGACGAATCTGTCTCGTGGTTCAACAGAGGTAAAATTGCGGTTTAATAATGGAACAGACACGGCTAAGATCTACATATGAAAAACCAGAGGAAAAAGGTAAAAGAGTTGGGTTCAAGCTGTGAGGAAAGCAAGACGCGTCTCGCGATTTTGGAAAGAAGTCGCGTGTTGGGGAACCGCCACCAGCCGGAGTCGCCCAAAGCCCGAATCCCCGCACTTGGTTTGACAGGCATCAAAGCCATCAAAGCTTTGATCGTCATCATGTTCGCCACAAAGACTGGATTAGCCTGAGCGTGGACTATTTACATGATTTCTGTCACCACTACAGAGCAGCGGCCAATAACCATCTCGAACGAGGAGAGAAGGCAATGCAACGCCCAGGCTTGAGAGCCACATCAGACGAGTCTATCGTTCGACTGTACTCACAACATCAAGGGCATGATCATCTCAAGATATAACTTCACGAGGCAGACAGGAAGATTTGGTTTTCTCAACATCTCTCAAAATCAAATTACAAAATTGTGGCTAAATCGACTATCTGTACATCTCCGCCGAAGAGAGACTGAGACTCGCTTGGATGCTTCAAGGGTATAAGGCACCGAGCAGTTCCATCATATCGGTCGTGATCGCTGAACCTTTGCTCCCATTTCCCCAACTTGAACTCATGATCTCCTTTGCTCTCCCCGCCAAACCAGTCAACAAAACGCAAGGTGGCATTTCACCTCCCTGTATATACAACCCTCAACAGATCCGTGGAGCATTCGTGCCACCCACGTCCAGCTGCGCGTCAGGCAGTTTTGTGATGTCGCAAACAGACCAAGTTGCGAAACCCAAGAGGGCACCGGCTGCGATACCATTGATGTTTCACGAACAGGGTCCTCCCCAATGTTTCCTCAAACTCTCCCAGAGATGAATTTGTTTCGTACATTTAAATGGGTATAAAGGAGCAACTAGTGCTCACAACAAGAAAATTGACACGGTCAAAATAAGGAAATGAAAGGAAAGACGTCGACTGGCTTTCCAGCACAAGTGCTGGGTGTGTCGAGCGATGTCATAAGCTTGGGTTATAATGAAACCCAGAACACGGCAGCCACACCTGCCAGAGCGGCAACTGCAGCGTTGACTCCCTGAGCGCTTGCAGCGCCCGTCGCAGAAGCGATGGCTGGGAAGATACTCGATGTTGAGGTTGCTGCAGCTGTCAGAGTCGGCTTGTTGACTGAGCTTACGACAGAGGTTGTCGCTGTCGCATTCCAGCCTGTAGGTGTGACATGATGGCTGCTAGTCGTCGCGTTGGCGTATGTAAGGTATTTGGTGACAGTGAGCGTGGTGGACATGGAGGAAGTCACTGTGACGGTGGTTTCCCCAGACCAGTCTCCAGCGGGAGGATCAGCAAGAACAGCTGGTGCTAGTAGCAGCGCAGTGCCTGCGATGATCGAGCTGATGCGCATTTTGACGGAATGATATTGTAGATATTTGGTTCGAGAGGGAAGAGAAGCGATAGGATGCGGCCTATCGTATCGACTTTGTCTCGGTGAGGTCTACGCAGGGTGTTTCTGCTGTAGAGTCTGTCGCACGAGCGCGAAACGAATGTGGTGGTTTCGAGGTGGGCGGCGTTGCGCGAAGCGAGTGAATGAGCGCAGCTCGAAGGAAGGTAATGAACGCAAGGTGAACTGAGAGGGAGCTCAGTGACTCGGACGACAGCGATATGCTATCTTGGACTGGTGGTGGAGGAGGTGAAGAGGAGGCTCAAAGCATGGGGGCAGAGTTGTGCAAGAGGGCGAGTATATGTGGCGGTGGTGAGGTGGAATGGAAAGGCAGGGCCAAGTGGAGAGCCGCCCCAGCAGCGACAGCAGCATCGCTGGAGAGGCCGGACAGATTGCGGCCATGCTGTGCACCAGGTTAGAGCAAAGCGCCGGTGTGAACCGTAGCGACTCAACACCCGGCGACTGGTCGTTCTGGCAGATTTGCTCGAGGAGGGTGGAAGGGGACGGGGCTCCTTGGTTGCAACTGGACTGAGTGGTCTCCCAGGTACTGAGGTGGACCGCCCCCGCCTGTCCACCTAGGTGCCACCACGACCAGCCAATGCCCCCGGCCGCCCTCCTCCTCAAATTTCCCGAGAGCCCGCTAAGGGTGTGCCGGCGCCAGATTAGATTACTTGGCCAGCCCGCTAACCACCTTAACCATCTTGCTAGCCAGGAACGCGCGAAACTCATTGGAAACATCCTCTTGCAAACAAACCCCAGTCCTACAAGATTAGAGTAGAGCTTGGATCTTCAACATCATAACTGCCGCCCCCTGACCTCGTTGGACACAGAGCATTTGTCTCTGCGAAAACAGCTTCTGACTGGCTTATCTCTTTCTCACCCTCGGTTCGGGCCTAGAGAGTTCATTCGATTTGGCTCTTTATCGCCAAATTGCCCTGGTCTCGATGGTAGCCGCTTGTATCACAGTGTGCAATTTAACTCGCAGCTGGCCCAGAAGTCGCTCTGCTTGTGTTTGACCTACCGTTACCGCTGGTGTTGCCTCACAGAATTTTCATGGCCGGTCAGTCGTGGAGCATTCCACATCGTTATCTGTGTGTTGCCGAGTAGCCGTCGCCGACCTTTTCTGGTTGGTTCTGAGAAGACTGTTTAGAAATTTGCGGGTTTCAACTTGAAATGTGGCCTGGTGTTCTGGTCAATACGCGAACATGTGGTGTAGCGATCGGCACCACTTAGGTCGTCTCTAAGCTTGAAGCAAACGTAAGATTGTTTGACTTCGCTTACCGCATTGCAAACTGAACGGATTCCTTGTTAGCGGAGGGTCTGGAGGCAACCTATGGTACGAGGAGTCGTACTTTGCACCAAATGGTCATGGTTGCACAGCATAGCCTTCGCAAAGCCTTGGTCGTCGCAATCTAGAGTACGAGTCCTTTGTGAGAATGGGTATGAGTGGTATTATTCCTTGACATATGAAGCAGAAACAACCATCTGAGCGATATTGACGGTGCAACTGCAGGATCAAACTCCTTGAGCCTCATTTGACCCGGAGGCCTGACTTGCTCAGGAGCGGGTCTTGCATTCTTGGTCGCACACCACCGTTGATACAGAATCTTTGCCATTGACTTGCGAGGACAAAGGAGAGGGCCACCAGTGTATGGGGACCCCGGGTCTCCGTAAGAACGACATTATGGCTTCTCTGTTCGGCGTAGGAGTGGCGGGCTATCGATTGAAAGCGAGATGCTATTGCCCGTTCCTTCGATTTGTGCCAACCACGCATCTGCCATGCGGATGTGCATTCGTATGTCTAGATCTGTCGCAAACTAGCAGACACCTTCTTTGCGGGGACACTGGCAACACTCGCATCTCCGGCCTTGGCTTCAGGAGGATCTGCGGGTTCTCCTTTCGCAATGCGTGTCTGTCTTGTCAACCACTTTCGCTCATCTGCAAGCACTTTCGAGGATGCAACCCAAATTAGTCTAGCTCTCGAGGAAAATCTCCGAAGAACTCTTCGCGCCCATTGTAGTTAGGTAGGTTTTCCTTTAGACACCATGGCGTCAAACCTGTGTCCACTTTGCGACAGTCGGCTGCAAGCCACTCAAAATGTGTATCTCGGCTCGAGTCAAAGTCGACGCTCGTGACCTGGCTGGAATGGACGGTGGCAGGAAGAGTGTTTATTCGGGCCATAGTACTTGTACTATATGCTGCTCGAGGTGAGTTTAGACGTCTAATTCAGCAAACGCCTCCACGACATCAACCTGCTTATCCGCTTTCCCGGCCCCTTTTTGTGCTATGGATCATGGTGGGTGAACGACGGAAGTGCCTCGGAACTGTATCCTTCTGTTCACCTTTTACCTCAAGTTCAATCAGGAAAAAGACCCGCAGTCATCTGTATGGGATCCCTACTCCTACCGCTGGCACTACGTCACGCGTCACCTCCTCGTAATAGACAAAGGCTGCGTAAGATGCTGAAGAAAATGATGCTGATAATATCATCAATGATGTGAGATCTATATTGTATATTGATTATGGTGATGATTAGTTTGAGTACTGAGTACTGAGTACTTTGGTCACAAAGCAAGCACGCTTGTACATGGTACGGGTATCTTTGGGGTATCGTCGCGACATGACAGACAAATCAGGACCGGCCTTCCATTTCCTAAATCAAATCCCTTCTTCTAGTATTATTAGTCATATTAGCCTTCTCTTCTTCCTCGGTTGTCATCATAAACGAATGACCTGTCGCTGTTCCATGATGTGCATGTGGGTTTGGGGGGTATTTTGGTATCATGTGAGATGATATCTGCCGACTGGCGCCATAGTCTTTCGCGGTCAGCTTAACCGCAATGAATGGTGGGTTGGCTAAGCACGCAGGTGTCGTCGTTGCGCGAATAGACTCTGGTAGCTCATTTACACGGCAGTCTCGGCTGGTGCCTCGGTGGCGGCAGGAGCAGTGACACCGTCGCCAGCAGCAGCAGCCTCGGCATCCTTCTCGGTCTTGGGAGCGACAACTGGAGTTCTGGTGGATGGATTGATATCACTGACGTGGATGCCAAGGCGTTCAATGTCGACGTTTCGAATACCCCAGACCAGAGCGGCACCGAAGACAGCTATGGGAAATGCGTCAGTTGGATTATCGTGAAACTTGTCGGAATTTGAGAACTTACGCTTGGTGAGGAGATCCAAAATACCGTAGGAAACAGCCTCGGAGTCAGGCGGAATGATGTTGCCACCTTCGGACACACCCCAGATGATGGGGTAAACAGTCCAGATCAGGACGGTCCAGATGGCAAGGATGGTGTAGATGCGGAAGACATCAGCACCGAGCACACGGGCGTAGGCTCTGCCGTCCCAGAGGAGAGCGAAGGCAACGAAAAAGAAGGCGACAGCACCGAAGGTGAAGAAACCTATACGTCCGACGTTAGCTCCGTGGCTCACATTTGGAAATCTATGAGATCAGAAACTTACCCCATTTGTAAGAGCTGTGGACGAGGGCGCCGACTAGTCCGTTGATGACAACAATCTCGGACATCACCAAAGTGTACAAGAGAGTCGGTGTGGGGATCCCAGCGAGGAGAAGCAATTGGGCCACGACAAGGGGAGTGGTGATGAACCAGTCAATGTATCGAACATAGAAGATCTGGCGCATGTCCCCGCGGACGTCAGCATCGCTGCGCGGGAACTCGACCAGAATGGCAGTCCAGCCCAAGTTGGAGCCCATGCAGAAGTAGGCAATGGCGGCGACAAGGCAGATGGCCACGTTGAGGTAGTGAAATAAGCGCTGGCTGCGAGGCTTGAAGAACGCAGCACCCATAAAACCAAAGGCAGAGACGGTCATGACGGAGCATACTGTCCAGTACCAGTCGCTACCGGCAGCAGTGATGTGGTTGTTGGTGGTCACCGTGTTGGTGAAACCATTGTGGCGGAAGACGTCGTTGCCCATCTTGAATTGTGGTTGGCGAAAGCTCCTTGTTGCTAGGGGTAGGGTGCAATGGGGTCGTAGATGAAAATGAAGGGAATCAATTGGCTTCCGCTGAATAGGATGTCTGGCCGCCTGGGTCGTGATGCGCTGAAGTCAGGAAGAGGAGGTGTATCTCTGGACCAAACGGGGTTTAATAGACGTGCTCCCTGGTACGCTTTGATGCGGACTCGCACGGATAGCGACAACATGACGTCGACTTGTTGACCATCGGTCGAGACGGAAATGGTGTGTTTGATTGCTAACACAGCATGTGCTAAAATGATTCCCCCTCTTCAATCGTGATCGTGATCTCTATGGTAGAAGCTCTGCCGCCAAATCCGAGCCTGGAGTGATGAAGCCAGGAAAATCTTCTGGCAGAAAGTAAGCCTGGTGGACACTTTTCCGTCCTTGGGAGAGTCACCTGCCTCTGGAGCTGCAAGGCTCTGCAATCTAACCCAACAAAGCTCTGTTCAACGTCCAGAACAGGTGACTTCCACAAGCCACCAATGCACGACCTAGGCCAGTAGCAAGCATTGCAAACATGAAACAAGTCAATGACTGGCTCTCGTGTTGAGGAGAATTTTTGGCTTCCGAGGACAACGAGGAGTGCCCTTCGTTGGCCAGTTGACATGCCACGAACAGCAATTCGAGGTGGTCTGAGTCTTGTCGAAGCCTAGCGTCCGGGTCAGTAGACATCCTGTGCCTCCGAACACCATTGTGCCCGGATACCATCGGGTTTGGCATGGCGGGAATGAATTGCCATGCAGGATGACTTAGCGCAGGCCAAATCTTTTAGAGAGCTACCAGCATCTCGTTCAGGATACCGTAGGTTCATGATGTGGCAAACCGGGAACCATTGCGAGAACAGCTGTCAAGGGGATGTTTCGGTATTGGCGGAAGGGCAGTAAGGGAGTCTCACCACCCAAGGATGAGTCGTCAAGAAGGCAGTCAGCATACAAGGTTGAGTCAGAGGCACTCCATCAGAAACTTTGTGAATAGTTGAGTAAGGCTTTACCGCCAGAATGTTTGGAGGCCTTGGGAAGGAAATGATTCGGCGGAGAGTCCGGATGTTTCCTGATGATCGACGGGCTGGACGTTCGCGGCTGCCAACGTCCATGTCGACTGATGTCAATCATGACTAAAACCATTAGCCGAAACGTCTTTTGCGGTAGCCTTAACAATTCTAGTTAGCTTGTGCTAGGGGTGTTCAGTTCTTGCGCTGGCACCGCATGAGAACCGCTGTACTCCGCTCTCTGGTTGAGGATAATCATTCATGGGCTCGGTTGCTCAACCGAGCCTCAATGGTCGAGCCCATTCCATTCTATTCTACTTGTGTGCCGAACTTCCACCCTGACAGTGACAAGCCTTCTAACTGGACGTAAAAACATAGATCACCATCAACAATACGAGAAGAGCTGCAGTGAGGATGTGCAGGAAATCAAGTGGACGGCGCCCCTCATTATCCAAATTACTCACCGTTCTCCTCTGGTGCCCGCCTGGATACCATGGCTTGGCCATGCCCAAATCATCGAGAATCTGTTCGCTTGTGATTTTGCTGCCGCACAACACAATAGGCACACCTGTGCCAGGGTGAGTACTCGCCCCAACGAAATACAGGTTGCCAATGGTAGGATGTTTGGTCCGAGGCCTGAAGCTTAGCACATTGAAGAAAGAATGGCTCAAACCCAGTATAGCTCCCCGGTCGAGATTGAATCTATCCTTCCACGAACCTGGAGTGTTGATGATTTCGTTGGCGACGTGGGGCTGGAGGTCTGCTCCAGTCCGAACCCGTATCGTTTGAAATACCGCATTTCTAGCTTTGGTAACCATGGCCTGCCAATCTTGCGCGGTCTGCGGATTCAAGCCTTGATCCGCCCCTCCGGACAGGTGCCCGCAGGGAACAAGAATCACGATACTATCGCGATCCTTCGGGGCCGCGCTTGGGTCGACTCTTGACGGCACATTGACATAGAAAGACGGCTCCTGAGGGATTTGCTGGCGTTTGAAGATGTCGTCGAAGCTTTCCCGATACTCTTCCGCGAGGAAAACATTGTGCGTGTGTAACTCGGGAATTACCTTATCCATTGACCCTTGCCTTTGTTAGCGTGGTCCAAGCCAGTCTTTGGCGACGACGGACTTACAGTAGAACGAAATACTAGAACAAGAAGCAGGCTTCTTCGACAACGATTTGGCTCGGTCAGAAGGAGGCAGGAGCTCGTTGTGCGCATAAACAAGGTCAGCATTGACCAGGACGATGTCTGCGGTCAAGGTTTCGCCAGAGGCCAACGTAACGCCAGTGGCGCATTGCGAGTATCTGTCGATGTTGACTTGCGCGACCGGTGTTGAGAGTCGATACTCGACACCAAGCCGCTGGCCGACTTTCACAAGGGCGTCCAAAACAATTTGGAATCCGCCTCGTGGATACCTGGTTTTCAGTCAATAACGCAAGAACGATGGGCGTGAGAGCGGGCAGCTGACCATATGCCTTCTGCAAGCTCGGTATACTGAAGTAAGCTGTATGTTCCAGGAGCTTCGAAAGGACTCATGCCCATATACATGCTTCCAAACGTAAAAGCTCGCCTCAGTCGTTCAGTCAGAAAATATCGTGACGCCCGGCTCCATATACTCTCAAAAGGATGCAACGCTAGCAGATACGGCAGGAAGCTGGGACGAGCCATAGCCCATGTGGACGCGAAATTCTTTCTTAGTACATGGACAACACTGGCCTCGTAATGAACGTGTGCCTCTTTCATCCAGACCAGGTATCTCTCGAAGCCCTCCTTGCCTTCCCACCGCTCGATAGTTTTTTTCATCTTGGCCACGTCCGTAGAGAGCTCAATGCACTCTCCATCTCCAAACCAGACATTGTAATTGGGCTCGCATTTGAGCAGTTCAACCCCCTCGGCTTCAAGGGATGTGTCCAGGTCCGTGAAAACTTCGCGGAAGAGATCGGGCAAGAGGAGTAGGGAAGGACCTTGATCAAAGCGATGGCCGCTGTCGTGTATCAGGCTGCATCGTCCGCCAGTGAAGTCATTCTTTTCAAGGACTGTTACTCTGAAACCGGCTTTGGCAAGTCTCGCGGCACTGGCAATGCCACCGGCACCGGCGCCTAGATCATCGAGGTCAGTTTTGGTCAACGCCGGAGCAGCCCGAACACCATATTCTCACCAACAATAACCACGCTTTTCGGCTTGTTCATGCTGCAATTGTTCTCATGGGGATGCAGGAGAGCCCCAAAGCGCGGTTATGGGTGAAGTCCTAGCATATTAACATGGCACTCGGTGGGTGGATAGGACATCCAAGAGACAGCAAGAAAAGTCAATGACAACACGACTTTGCCTCCGAGAAGTTGGCACGCTACTCTCGTCGGAAGCATTCGTTTTTCATGCCGAATCGAGCACCAAGTTCGAACGGAGTTTCATTTACTCCCAGGCTTCAGTTGTGACATGATTTGCGGTAGCATGGAGTTTGATGCAAGAAGCTTGAGGTCGGTGCTGGGCGTGCATGTTGGAGATGTTTCATGGTGATCCGGATTTGCGTAGGGAATTTTGGCATGTGCTTCGGTGGCCCCCGCATGCAGCTCGCAACTCAGGAACCACCACAAGCGAAGCCAACCCAAGCCCATTCAGAGAAATGCAAGTCCTGTCCAGCGTCTACCACAGTTGACACATGTCTATTGGTAGCTATGTTTTCTATCAAACGGCGCCTCTCCATCCCATCATAGTCCGCCATCCAACCTGAATCCTTCGCAATTTAGGTACGCTGGCCCGTCCTTTTTTGCCGCTACCCGCAAATTCCAGAGATTTTCCCTGCCGCATGCGCTCGCGCATTACTCTTCCAATTTCCATATAGCTCTCCACTGCCACACGAACGCCGCCTCGTGCGTAGAATGGTAGTTTCTCAATGGCGTCTCTGTTCTGTGCGTATTTGTCGAATGCAATATCCAGTATATTTCTTCGATGTTGCAAGATCTCCCCGCCCTGGGCCTCAGAGATCGATTCAACAGATTTGTCGAACCAGTCGTGAGGGATATAGCATCGGCCAACATCGGCGTCGCCTTTGACGTCCCGGACGATGTTGACATACTGCAGCGCCTGTCCCATCTGCGCTCCCGAGGCGAGACAATCCCGCTTCGTTGCGGCCGAGGTCCTTCGACCAGGCTCGTGGAAATACACGAGATGTAAACATAGCTCGCCGACTGTTCCTGCCACACAGCTCGCGTATTGTTCAAGATCTGCAAAAGTTCTAATCGGTATGTTATCCTTGGATCGCTTGTCCAAAAACTTTGTATCCATCCGAAAGCCGTCAAGAAGAGAGTACAGTGGCCCGCACGGGAGCTTGTCTGTCGGCAGCAGCGTGAGTATGAATTGAGCCTCCGAGGGGAAGGGCTCAAGCGTCTTCAGTATGTTACTCTGTCTCTGAGGTGATGTGTATGCCGCGTCAAGAAATCCTGAAAAACGCTGCACCCACGTATTTGCTGCCTCTGCTGAAGGCGCATCGTCGATCAGATCGTCTGCCACTCTGCAAAACGCATAGAGCAAAATTAGATCGATCCTCAAGCGACCTGCAAAGACACCAGACGCGAGGTAAAATGACCTGCTCTTCTTAGCAAGAACAGTCAGAGCATGTTGCAAGCCCCGAAGCCGTGCGGTGTTGTATTTTGACGTGGAAAGAAACAAGGCTTGGAGCATGAGCACGGGCGACGGCATCGCAGGGACATGGGGAAATTGGTCAGGGAAAGCATCCAGAATAGCGATAGCATTGTCGAAGGCCGCCGAGCCCCAAACCACAAGCGTATTTGTCAGGAGAAAGAAAACAGCTTCCTCAATTTCCAGATGAGGCCAAATATAGATCCCGAGCTTCGTTCCTAGTTCGATGCTCCATGTGCCTCGACGAAGGGCTAGAGTATCGACGACCCACAAATAAAATGTCGGAGCCAATATAGGTAGCCAAGTCTTTGTCCATGGTAAAGATAGGAGTAGTTGATAACTGAAAGTCCACAGCATCAACATGACTGGACAAGCCCAGGCCAGGATAAGTCGAAGATATTGGCCCTCCCTGGGTCCCTGCCAGAGTATCACGGGGCCCACCGAGAGCAAAGCCAAGGCGAGTTGACCTGTCCGCTTCCACAGCAGTAATGGCTTACCGAGACGGTCTTCGGGATCTTTTTCATTGTGCAAGTAGACCGCAATAACAACCGACTTATTGAGAAGGATTTGTAGACAGGTAGTCTATTACAAAATCAGAGTCATGTCGAAAGCGTAACCATTCATCAACACCCACGATATACGTTTGAATGCTGAAGAAGAAAACTTCCTCGGCAGGAATTTCGAGCAGCGTGAGGCCTATGATGACGTCTTGCGGATATGCTTTGGAAAGTCAGAACCTTCAAGGTGGAATATTCTGTACACAGAATCAAAGACATTGACATACTCCAGATTCGAGACTTAATAAGGTAGGAGTCCCTGGGTAGATTAGCAGGAGCGGAGACAACGAGACGAGGTCGGCACATACCACGGAATGGTGTATAATACCGCGACCAGCTGCAGAAAGCATATTTTGTAGATATCTCGACGCGTGAATAAGGGGCCCAATAGGATAGACAAGGCTATCGCAAGGGGGACGGTGTAGACAAGGTGGCTTATGGGGGAGATCACATGTCAGCTCCTCAAGCTTAGCATCAGGCATAGTATGCAGCGATTGACCACGTACACAATAGCATAGTCATACATGAGGACGGACTTCTGGTACGAACAGGTATCTAGCTAGCCGTAGAAGGCCCTTCCGCATTGAAAATATTGACAAATTAGAAGAGTGTGTCTCAGAAGCTTACTGCGTGGGCAGGAGCCATCATCTCAGACAAATAAACCGTGGGCACGGCCAACCCGGACAGCGAGTAAAACTGGGATGAAAATCAAAAATTGCAACGGCCGCTACGGAGTTTTTGTTACAGGAACAAACATGCAAAATGGGCCATTGGAAATTCCAAACAGAAAAGTCTTCTGGCCGCCACGAGCTTCGGGTACATCATGACGCGCACATCCCAAACCCAAAGGCTTGTATCACAAGAGGCTCCTAGTGCTAGTCGCTCCTGGCCTGTCTGATATTGTGCATCTCAGCCACAGTGGCTCGGGTGGATTTCATGAGGCTGGCAGAGCTATCGAACCCTCGCTGCACCTTCCCGGTCAAATAGCTATCGCCATGACGCCACCATGTCTCCGGTTCAAGCTCCCGTACATGCGCACTGCGTCACCTGTGCCTGCACGACTTGCCTGCCAGAACGACTGGCATCTTCAAAGCTCCGATTCACCATCATTCATTACTCTTCCCCTCTTTTTTTCCCAAGATTACCGGCTCTGCTCGAGATCTTCTGCCTAACCCAGTCCCACACTGTGGCTTCCTGCTCCCTGGTTTCTCTGACTCAATGATGTGGTCATGTAGGAATGCATTTCATGAATGCTCACCGTTAAACACCACTTTCACCCATGCTAGCCCGTCAACGTGCTCAATCTAGTCCTGACATGTGAGTTCCTTACCAGGTACAAGTATCAGGTGTCTTTCTATGTTTTTACGTGATGTAATACATGCTATCCTCTACATATCCACCTCGAACGCTAAGCGGCTTGCGCACCTCGACCTCGAAATCGGTTGTACATGGCCATCAAGCTCCCCGACTGAATGCTAGAGCTCTGAGTGCGTGGAGATTCCAATCCCACAGCAAACCCATCCTATGTCGAGCATACCTTAGGACGTCCTCAGATGCCGGCCAGCTCCCTCGCCTCCGACCCTTCCCATTAGTATCCTCACAAATGACAACCACTTCTGTCTCCCGCAAGCGCAAGAGAGAGCATCCTCACCCGTATCTGAGCGGCAATTTTGCCCCAACCCAGCAGGTCCAGCCTTTGACACCATGCGAATATTCTGGTAGCATACCTCAAGAGTTGGTTGGCGGAGAATATATTCGCAATGGGGGAAATCCGGTTTCGGATGAGGATTTAGGTCGTGATGCTCACTGGTTCGATGGCGACGGTATGCTCAGTGGTGTCTCTTTCACGAGAACCGCCACCGGCGTACAGCCAGAATTCGTTAACCAGTACATCCTCACCGACGTCTTTCTGTCTACAATATCCTCAAGGCATCTCCGGCTCCCAATCCTACCCAGCATAGCCACTTTGGTCAATCCACTCTCATCGCTCTCCAGAATCATTTTGCTCGTTTCTCGAACCATTTTCCTCGTCATATTGTCATGGTTGCCCGGTTCGGAGCAATCCATCAAGAGAATTAGCGTGGCGAATACAGGTGTTTTATTCCATGATGGACGTGCTTTAGCAACTTGCGAGTCAGGACCGCCAATGAGGATTGCTCTCCCCGGGCTCGAGACCATTGGCTGGTACGATGGGAAAAAGGCAGAGGGTGAAATTGGGGGCGAGGAAGGCATAGGTTTTGGTGGAAAGGGTCTAGGCGGCTTCATGAAAGAGTGGACAACAGCACATCCTCGAGTTGACCCAAACACGGGAGACTTGATCCTCTTCCATTCAACGTTCGCACCTCCGTACGTCCATTACTCGATTGTACCTGCCACTCATCCTCCTGTCGTTCCGTCAACTCCACTCGAGCGACCAACAAGGCTGTTGAATGCACCTATTCCAGGCGTCTCGTCGGCTAAGATGATGCATGATTTCGGCGTCTCATTCCAGCACACTGTCATTATGGATTTGCCATTGTCACTCGATCCTCTGAACTTGCTGAAGAACAGACCTGTGGTTGCTTATGACTCCAGTTCAGAGTCTCGCTTTGGAGTTTTCCCTCGATATTCGCCGCAACAAATTCGTTGGTTTCGCACCAAACCCTGCTGCATCTTCCATACTGCAAATACCTGGGATGACAAACTGACCGACAAGGCGACTGGCAGAATTCAGACTACCGCTGTAAATCTACTGGCGTGTCGGCTCACTTCAGCCTCCATCGTTTTCTCTGCCGGCGATGTTGCTGCTCCTACCCCAAAATTACCTGAAATTGGTGGGGAAGAGGAACAATGTCGTCTCTACTACTATCAGTTTTCTCTGGACCCGCCACGGGAAAATAAGATTGCGTATCAGTTCGGACTGAGTGCGATTCCTTTCGAATTTCCTAGCGTCCGTGAGGAGAAGGCCATGGCTGAGACAAAGTTTGTGTTTGGCTGCTCGACTTCGGAAGGGACATTCGGCGCGGCGCTCGGCAGAGCCGTCAAGATTGACTGCCTAGTCAAAATAGATGCACAGACATTAATTACTCGAGGCAAAAAGAATCCAAATCTCCAACCGGTAACAGGTTGCGTCGACACACGCTCCGTCAACGAGATCCTCGAGGCGAACAATAAGGACGATCCAATCTCGATATTCAAATTGCCACCAGGGTGGTACGCTCAAGAACCTCGATTTGTACCTTGCGAGAGAGGCACAAGCGAGGATGATGGCTGGCTGCTCACCTACGTCTTCGACGAGTCTCAGCTCGACCCGTCTGGCCAATGTCGCGCAGACGCCAAGAGTGAACTCTGGATCATCGATGCCAGAGACATGAACACAATCGTTGCCCGTGTCCACCTGACACAGCGTGTGCCCTATGGTCTCCACGGTGGCTTCTTCAGCGACAAGCAAATTCGAACTCAACGACCAGTCGAGACAATTCGCGGGATGAAGGAGAAACGTGAAATGGTCAAACGCACTGGCTGGTGGTCAATATTACGCGATAGGATAGAAACAGCCCTTGGATGATGATGATGATGATGATGATGATGATGTATGGACAGCCCCTGTGCATATATTTGATTATTGAACAGACGAAGTAATCTTAATTTACGTGGACATGAAGGAAGATTCTTCAAGGTCCATCAACGCAGCCTTATTTCAGTGCTGTAGTACAGAAACTTTACGATTTTGAGGCCGATCGTAGAAAGGAAAATAGTAACAAGAGTCATTATCCTTCGCAGTGGCAATTTGACCCTACGTACGAACCTAAATATGTCCAGAAACATTCATTTCACATCAAAATTCCACGTCTTAGAAAGTCAAGTCATGCCCTCATCATCAATGTGCCGTCACCTCTGGCTTCCCCTCGCGGATCGGCACGTCGGGCACAATGGCGTGTTTATTTTCATCCACGCCAGCGACGGGCGGCGGGACGTACTCCTTGCGGCCGGCCTTGTGGACGCGGCCGTTGATCATGATGACATTCAGTTTGGCGTGGTCCTGCAGAATGTCGATGTCCTCGAGCGGGTTGCCGTCGACGAGCACCAGGTCGGCGTAGTTGCCGGGCTTGATCTGGCCCATCTCGTCGCCGCGCAGCATCAGCTTGGCCACGCCGTACGTCGCCGCGATGATGGACTCGTGCGCCGTGAACCCCATCAGGTTCTTGAAGTGTGCGAGATCCCGTGCGTACGTGCCGTGTGGCGTCCATGCGAAGCCGTAGTCACTGGGCAGAGAGGGTGAGGTTAGTGCTACCTAATGATATTGAGACGAGATGTGGAAAAAGAAAAAGAGTGGCTAAGTGGCTAAAAAAAATGGAGGGTTGGTTGGCGGGTTAGGGTCAGAGCCGGGGTATAGGAAGTTTAAGCCGTCACTTACCCCCCAGGAAGCACCACAATACCTCGACGATGCATCTCGCGCAGACCTCTGAGAGCGACGTCGAGTTCCTTCTTATATCCAACCTGCTCGGCCTTCTCGTGCGAGTATCCGAAGGCTGCAGCGTCGTTCAGGGTCGCCACGAGCCAGTTGATGGCTGGGGCCACGACATGCTTGGTCTTCGCTTTCTCCAGCATATCCATGCCTTCTTCGTCAATATAAGATCCATGGTAGATCACATCCACGCCATGCTGGAGAGAAAATATCACGATTGTATGTTAGTCCTAGGGCAAACTCTGGTTTGACAGGAATGGGGCCGATAAGGGGCTCCGCCGACACTTACTTTGATGCACATTTTAACGGAATCTCTGGCTCTCGCATGGGCACAGATCGACTTGCCTGCCTTGTGGGCCTCATCGACGCACGCGGCTGTCTCCTCTTCCGAGAAGTAACAATCTTGAGCAGAGCGGACTTCGCAGATCTGGCGATTTTCATGGGTTGGTTAGTTCAGTCATTATAGACAGCATGGTCGGCACCTTCTAACCTCTTCGCCAGACATGACCAGCTTGATATTGTCCACTCCAATCCCGGAATGATGTTTGATAACTTCTCTCATCTCCTCCGGGGTATCTGCGAACGCGGTAATGGCAGACTCCAGGTCTCCGTCGTGCTTGGCCATTTCTTTTCCGTTCGCAAGGGATCGCGGTCCTGGGATGTCACCTGCATAGATGGCATCCCGGATGGCGACGTCGAGACGTTCCTTTGCGGATGCGGCACCGTAGCACCTAGAAATTTTGAATAAGAGAGTCAGTTACATGTCATAGCAAGTTGCTAAAGCAGCGTGGATTGGGGGCAGACTTGCATTGTGTAACCGGAGTCCAGGTAGCATTTTGCACTTCGCGCAGTCAAAAGAGTGTGCTCTTCAACATCCAAGCCGCCCAAGCTAGCTAGATCGCCGCCGTTCCAGCTAAAATGCGTATGAGAATCACCCATGCCGGGCATCAAAGTTCGTCCTCTGCCATCGAAGACCCGGACATCAGGATCCCGTCGCAGTTCTTCTTTGTTGGGAACTTCGCCGACAGCTTTGAAACGTTCGCCTGAGAATTGAATCAGTACCAGCTTGCATTTCCCTCGCTACTGTTAGACTTACCTTCAATATAAACATCGCCGCGATATATGTCTTTGCCCGTGCATTCTAGAATGCCAACGTCGAGAAAGAGCACCTTAGAATCAGGATCGGTGCCTAGGATTTCGTATTTTGGATATTTGACTGCATCATTGAATTGTATCTCGTCGATGGCCTTGACGTTGCGTGGGGGGCCATCGTAAGGTTCGGGGACGAACCCCGGCGACGACCAGGAAATATCCTCAACAAGTCTTGCTGGTGCCATTTTACTTGTGTGTCTTGGACCAGAGCAGCAGAACGTGTGTGCGGCGTTGAGAATCGATGTCTCCCTTCTCTGAACTGGTAGCTATCGTGATTTCGATGAGGAGCTTAGTGCCGATTGGGATGATCGTCCGGTCAGCAGAGGGTATGCAACGTCAACATGTACTCTGGTCGACATACTCCAAGTCATGGTTGCATCCAATCTAGACTAGGTATCTGCATTTGCAGCATGTACCTAATGGAATAGGAGGGGTCGGGTATGCCAACGAGAGCATTCGTCACAATCAAGCATCACAGAACGTAGGACTCCTCTGCCTCGGAAGCTGCCTCCTCCTGCACCCCGCAAGTGGGCGGTTGCGGCAGTTACCCATCCATGATGCTCCACGTAAAGAATGGAGTCATGGCGCGGAAAGCACGATATGCATCCGAGAGACATTATTCGACCTAAGGGGGCTGGGGTCGGCATAAGCTCCCCTTTTCCTGAGAAGGATGGAAGATCTGTGTCGCTCAGGAAGGGTAGGCGGGCATGCGCGGTGAACGACGGCATCTGGTTGAGGAGGGGTACTTGAAGATACCACGCTGCTCGTTCGGGACAGAAGTTGACACGCCCATCACCTATCAATCCCAGGATGTCCATTGGGACATCGAGGGTGAGGGGTTCAGGAAGCCTTTCAATTGTATAGGCATATTATCCTCAGAACACAATGCAAGTGGTACGGAGAGGTCGATTTGGACCATCGAGCTCTCACAGGCAAGATGACGAGTCTGCTCAAATTGACAATGGAAGCCCAATCGGATCACAAGATACAGCAATCAAATCACCAAACACCAAGAAAGACTTTCCCTTTGCACCGGAATCATTATCTGACGACGCACTTCCCTTCATTTCGAAGGAATTGGTGATTAAACGGGGTAAAAAAGGGCGATCAGCGGACCACACCATCCACGACGATGAACACCAGAATAGCGAGTATTGGATTGTCATAAACAATATTGTCTTTGACTGCAGCGATTTTGCCTCCGACCACCCGGGAGGCAAAGACATCATCCTCAGCTTTGTGGGAGAAGATTGCTCGTGGCAATTTTGGCGGTTGCATAGCAAGAGCATCATGGATCAGTATGGTCGAGGTCTCAGGATTGGAAGGACCGAAGGCATCAAGAATAGGTTTCCAGAGGCGGCCAGGTATGTCGGGTTGTCGAAACTCGGGGATGATGGATGGTGAACTTGTGAACCCGCATGAGGCGCAAAACTTAAAGAATCTCCACCTCGTCTCCAGTTCATGAACTCTCCTTATTTAGACGAATTGTCTAAAGAAAACCTCGGACCGGTCCGCGGCACTAGACAGGCTCGCTCAATCTTGTCTTGGAGCTATCCCGCCGGGAGTCCTGCAAACCATGGTCCATCACTCTTTTTCCTTGTACAAGGGGAATGTGGGAATGTTCCAAGGTGTGACCCCGCCTGCGTAAAGCCCAGCCAAACCGGCCCAGTCTAGACGGCTGTCAGTCTATGTCACACCACACGGGTCGGGGCAATACTTACAGCTCAAGAATGAGACAACGAATCCAAGCGAGTTCCCGGCAATGAGCGCAGCGTTATTGTTATACATGTAGCCAACGGCTAGCAGGAGCAGGTCGATATCGAGAAAGGCAAGTGTTAGTATCAAAATCAATGATGCACGACAGGAGGCCACAGTGACTGTTGTTAGTACCAAGTCAGTATTTCTCCTTTCTTCCAGCAAGTCAAAGCCACCGCCCGCCATGCAACAGCGGAGAAAACAAAATAATTCAAATTTCAGACTGGAGATTGGAAGTCAGGGAACGCACATATGACCGTTACAATGAACCATGCCCACACAAACATGGCCAATGCTTGGTTGAATTGAGGACTGATGTCACCCGTTGTTTTATCCGTGTAAGCAGCGATGATTCCGCTGCCTGGGAGCTGTAGACGATGGTTAGCTGGTGAAGGAAGTTCAAATGGCACCAGGGCAATCCTAAACACAGTGTGTCTTCGGGAATGGGGGTACTTACATAGATCATGGCATATGAGATGTTGAAAGCACCGTAGGAGGTAAAGACTGTGGCACCAAACGTATTACCACTCACAAATTCCATCACTCTAAACAAAATTTAGCAATCTTTGACTCAATAGTCGTGGAAGAATTACCCAGATATATATTGGCAAACTCCTCCGTAGAAGATGATCATGGCAACGAGAACATTTGGGATATGGATGTTTCGCACGTGAACGCCATATGCCGAGATCAAAAATATGCCTTCAAGCTTCAGCAATACTATAGCTTGTTCTGATTTAGATCTTACCCGTAGCAAAAGACAGAAGTCCCAGAGGCGCCGGGTTTGCAAAAGATCGATGCACAACGGGCAACGCGGGCTGTGACCTATCGTCCTCATGACCGCCTTTGGTGCGTACGCGGTCTATGCTGGTTGTTTCACCACGAGCACCGCCTAACTTTTCGAGTTGATCTGCCGCAATGTAAGACTCCATTGTAAGTTTGTGTTGTTCTTGGTTGAGAAAGAGGTGAAAGCTTGGAATGATGAAGCTTGATATTGGAAGTGAGAAAGGTGTTAGGAAACTGAAGTACCTCACTAGAGATTGTGCAATAGCTATCATACACGGCTTCGCTTGCGTATTCTGAATAGTGCATTCATCCTAATAATTCCTCATCCCCCCTGGCATACCAATGACTTGTGCTCCGTCTTCTGTTGGGGCCCCATGTCCCCAGCACAGGTGGTATCACTAACATGAGTGAAGTGAGATCGACATCGCGCCACTCACGCACGGAGACTGAAAAGGATCATGGCTGTGCATGGATATATTGCAACTGCGACCTTCAGCAGAGATCAACCTGTCAACAAGGTACGTGTCCACGAAGAATCCTAACGATAGCGCCCGTCCGGCATTTTCGAGCCATCTCGCCTGGCAGGATGTGGAGTCCGGAAAGTGCTGATGGCTTGCCGCTAGACAAGCATCTTTGCAAGCTCCAAGGATGAAGGGTCAAGACAGACGCAGGGTACGTACCTAGGTACGGCCGCCAAGAGGCCGTGTCAAATGCAGAAGAAGCTCGCGGTGAAAGGCGGGCAAAGGCGGAGTCTTCTCCAGAGTCTGAGAAGATGATGTAATTTCTTATGAAAGCATTCCGCTATTCTTCGGCAGCATCGCCGGTGGTTTGGATAGAGTTCTCCAAAGCACAGGTTGATAAATACTGGCGATTGGTAGGAGTTATGATTTCGGTGGAGATACACCGGCATCGCAACGGATCTGGGTTCTTCGCTACATTAGCGACTTCGGCATATAGGAGACAAGGTAGTGCTTGACAAGCGAAGTTTGCTCTTTCTTGGACGGACCCTTTACAGATATACTTTCGCCGCGGTATCATAGTTTGCGCATTAACTACTGACCCAGAAGATGGCCACCGTAGCCACGAGTGACGCAACTACTGCTACGCAGAGCTTGACCAATTATGTGGCCTATCTGCCGCAGAACAGCAAACAGCCGCGCATCGGACATCTGGATTTGGATTCGGAGACAATCACACCTCTCTCCTATACCTCTGGGACATTAGTAAGGAGTCTCTATGAAGTGATTGAAGCAGGCGACAGTGCGTTCGTTCGAGCAGGAGACCCTTTTCCTCGAACGAAGGTCAAGTTACTGCCTCCGATCTACGGCCGCGATATCCTTGCGGTTGGGAAGAATTATGCCGTAAGTAAGGCTTCTGGCATCTCTAGGTTTGGATATTGATGATTTCTAGGCCCATGCCAAAGAGTTCAATGCCTCAGGGTAAGCCTAACCTCGAATATCTTTGGATTTTAACAATGTAATTCTAACAATCTGGACCAAAAGCTATGATAGCTCTGACAAGGTTGATATGCCGACTCATCCCGTCATCTTCACCAAGCGGTGGACGTCTGCAGCAGCAGACGGGGACGAGATCTATCCGCATCCTGGCTTTACTGAGTCTGTGGACTATGAAGGAGAGATCGGAGTCATTGTCGGCAAATCTGGATTTCAGATCAGCCAGAAAGACGCCCTCGACCATGTCTGGGGCTTTACTATCATCAATGATGTAACAGCCCGAGAACGACAGCGAGACCACAAGCAATTCTATATTGGTAAATCGTTAGTTGACCCTCAAAATTAGTATTTCCAAATAATTTGGGAGAGTCGTTTCTACGATCTGAATACAGGCTAACCACAATCTGCAGGGCCGACACCTTTGCTCCCATGGGGCCAATCGCTGTGCCGAAAGAGTACCTTCCAAAAGATCTAACAGTTACTACCACAGTGAATGGCGAAAAACGACAGGAGGGAACGACAGAAGATCTGATATTTAGCATTCCGGTTTTGATCGAAACATTGTCTGCAGCACAGACACTCCAGCCTGGAGACGTTATAGCCACCGGGACGCCCGCCGGGGTTGGATTTGGATTTGATCCTAAGATCTGGTTACATCCTGGAGATGTAGTCAAGATTTCTGTAACCGGCCTCGGGACTCTAACGAACAAGATCGCAAGCCCAGAGTCAAGAAGTACGGTGCTTGCCCACATCATCTCACCGGCTGTGCCAATGGCAAATGAGCGTACTATCGAAGACCAGGGGCTAGTATCGGTTGGCTCAAAGCGCCTTTTCTATCAGAAGAAAGGTGGTGACGCTGGAGCACCTATCTATTTCATCCACGGCCTTGGTGGTACATCAGAATATTTCCAACCCATCATAACAAGATTGGGTGACTCTTACACATATCACGTCTCCGATTTTGAGGGTCACGGTCTTTCACCTTCATCAGCGGTGAGTAAGTTGAGCATCGCATCGCTCGCTTCAGATGCCTACCAAATTCTGACGCAAGCTGGATTGAATGCTGACTCTGGGTTGACTGTGATTGCACACTCAATGGGCTGTCTCGTAGCCTTGAAGTTGGCCTTGGATCATCCAGATTTGGTAAAGACTCTCATCCTTCAAGGTCCGGGGCCTTCACCGCTTCCCGAAGCGGCCAGCAAGGCCACTTATGGCCGGGCTGCAGTGGCTCGTGAAAAGGGAATGTTAGGGGTAGTTGATGCTGTTGTCGGCGCAGGGACATCCAACCATACTAAAACCCACAATCCTCTTGCAGTTGCCGCTGCTCGAATATCTCTACTGGGACAAGACCCCGAAGGCTACGCAAAGGCCTGCATAGCTCTGGCAGACTCGCATGAAAATACCCTGGATCTATCTGCTTTGAATGCGCGAGTGTTGATCATTACGGGTGAAGAGGACAAGGTCTCCCCACCTGACATGTGCAAACAGATGAAAGAGAAAATACCCGGCTGTGAGGAGGTTGTTGTTCTGCCGCAGGTCGCGCACTGGCACCTCTTTGAAAGTACTGAACCCGTTTGTTCTGCAGTTGCACAATTTCTGAGCAAGCGTTAGTTGCCAGCCGGACTGCAACATGTTGCAGAATGGTGGCAGGCGACGTTCCATCCGGATGTGCAACGGGGCAAGGGTACATGGAGACATGCGCGTCCAGCAAAAGGCTAGTTTGAGTAGCAGGTATTAGCTTGTGTACAGTGGACGAATAGATCAAATTGTACTCCGTACTCGGTGAACGTACTGAACCTTTTGAAAGCTCAGCAAGGATCGTGGTACTTACCGGAGCAGATGCAAACCTATTTACTTAGCTGGTTCAAGTCTCACACTCCGTGTTTGAAGAAAGGTCCCTGAGCACCCCTCGTTTACGTAGGCGCCTACCCTAAGCGCTCTCGGCGCTCTCTGTAGAAACCCAGTCGGTCCGTTCTGGGACATTCGATTTGGATTCTTGCGGGGGAACGAGAAGAGTACCTGCCCAGCTAAGTAAAGGCCTCAGCATGCCGCTCCCTAGCTGCTGAAGTAGATTCCGATGGAGCCCCAGAAGCCGGTCCCCCCATGCCTAGAGAGCCCCGTTTCGCCGTTAAAGCAGGCGCCACTCGGCCCCGGATTCACCTCGCCTTGCTTACCTTAATTTCTGAACTCAAACCCGTCTCCCTTCACACCGTCAGCATTTGGCTTACTCGCTGTCAACCACATCCAACGTCAATTGACTTCGTTGGCGTCGTGACGCTTCGAGTCGTTTCTTTCAGTCTCTGACAGTGACCATAATCTATTCTATAAAGCTTTTGGATAGAAAATCCCTGCCGCTGGGATGTCCGAGATGCCTCAGACGATCAAACGACAACCGCTGAGTTGTGAGAATTGTAGAAAGCGTAAAATGTGAGTTTACCTGAGCACTGGTCTTGGGGGATCCCCGAGTGTCTCCGAGTGGACGTTCAAGGACTTCAAGTTGCTGTCACCCAGGTTCAGTCTTGTCATGAGGGGCTGACCGCGATTGTAGCAAGTGTTCTGGGGAACGCCCGTACTGCGAGACATGTTCTCGCCGCGGCTTCAGTCATACATGTTTCTACCTCCGCCAGCCCGCCCAAACTCTTCCACCTTCTAATGCTGACGAAGTATTGGAAAGAGTGAAACGGGTGGAGGATTTGCTTGCAAAGCAAGTTCGTTTGCTAGAGCATCGTCTGGATTTGGGTTTCTCGCCACCCCAGGATACTCCATATCACTCTCTCAACTCGTCGCCATGGACTGAGGTCGATGCCGGTCCTCCCGAAGCGACGGAGACAAATTTGATCGGCACGATTGTGGTATCTGCAGACGGCTACGAAAGGTTTATCCCTGGTATCTCATCTGCCGATGGCGAAGCAATCAACGAACTCATCCAATCAACTTCTACACCTCCAGTTTCTTCCAGTTTCCCATTTTTCGATGATTCAGCAGCCTCCAGAGAAAGCCTTCTCGAAGCCTTACCTCCCTTCACTCAATTAGAAGAGCTGAAATCCATGTTCTTTGAAGTCTTCTCACCGGTACGTTCTCTTCCTTTGAACTCTCGCTTCTGCTGTCCTCAAGCACACGAGCTATGGAGCAACATATGCCGACTGAAGACAGCTTTCGTGATGAAATTGCAACTTTCACATATAAATGAGAGCATCATCAACCTTTTTCTTTCTTTTCCTTTCTTGGTTGGGAACCCCTGGGAAGATCATCATTAATACTCCTCGTACCACTCCCCTCCCCACTCAGCAAACCTTGTTCCCATCCATGATATTCGTTAGACAAGGCATACTAATTTACATACAATAGCTCTTCCACATACTCCACGACCCGACCTTTCACGCGGAATACGCAAGATTTTTACGGTCTCCGCATGAAGTATCACTCTCCTTCCTGGCCCTACTGTTTGTTGTTCTCTCGGTATCTGTCAATGCCCTGGATTCGGATCATCCCTTACTTTCCGACCTGAGTCGCCAGCCAAACGCTCCTGCCAATGCCAAAAGCTTAGCTGCAAAGTACCGATCAGCAGCCATGAGATGTTTATCAGCAGACCAATTCTTATGGCGACATAATCTACACACTGTGCAGGCACTGGTGCTTCTGATTTACGCAATTTCGCATGCTCATGGACCTTCGTGGGCGTTATTGGGTACAACCTTCCATATCTGCGTATCTATTGGCTGTCACATCGACCCATCTCAGCTGAATCTGGATCCCATAGTCAGCGAGCAAAGGCGCCGTTGTTGGGCAGGCCTAATGTTACTCTACACTATCCAGAACACTTGTCTGGGGAATCTCGCCCCGATGAAGATCACAGCCAGCGTTCGGCTTCCTGCAGATCTTGATGACGAGAACATCTCATCGCATGAGATTATCCAACGACAGATGGACGAAACCGAACCGAGGCCGCCAACTAAAATGTCGTATATCCTTCTCAAATTCAAACTCTACATGCTGGCCTCGGATGTTTGCCGGTTTGCCAGGGAGAGAGGAGACCTGACTGCCTTGAACGAGCTCGATCGCCGCATATCCAAGGAGGAGAGAGAACACGAGATGAGATTTACCGATCAGCAGCTCCCAGTCTATCATCTTGCACATCAGTATATCCTCAACAACTACACACACTATCTACGTCTAATCCTCCATCGGAATTACATACAACCTCTGGAAGCAAGCCAGGATGCAGGAATGGCCCAAGTTCAGGATCAAATGCTCAGGAGTAGGGCGTACTGTAGGAATTCGGCAATGGCGCTCCTCAGCAATTACGAAAATCTCGTTTGCTCGGAGCTTTATAAACCCTATCGTTGGTTTGCCTATGGTCTGGGAAGTTTCCAGGCGTTTCTGGCCGCTTCAACAATGGTTGTGCTTCTTGACCTAGATCAAGATCTCACTGCGCCAGACCGTCAAGAATTCGTACACTCACTTCATAAATGCCAGACCCTATTCGAGCAGATGGCTGCGAGGAGTGACGTGAGCTCCAAAGCTGCTCTCATCTTGGGCCGTTTACTGCGCCCTCCAGTCAGGCAAAGTGACGTGGAGCAAAGCGCTCTCTATCATCAGTCACCCGGCACAAATGCTGCCACGGTGATTCATGATAGACGTGGCAGCGTCAACAATGTTGCTGCAATGACTGGAGTCAGTCATCCTGCGATGGGATATGAAGGACAAACACACAAAATGGACACAGCATCATTCATCAGCTGCCCTCCACAGATGTACGATTTGATGGGGCTTCCTCCAGAGCAATGGCTTGGAGGTGCTTCAGCGCTGGCGTGGGACTGGAACGGCAGCTGGCTGGAAGTGACGGATGCTCAAATTCATGGACCCAACAGTTTTGTAGGCGGCCCAGGTGTTATGATGTGATCATGCCCGTGAAAAGTTCGTGTGAAGATGTATAGTATGCGCAACTATGTAATATAAAAGTAAATCGGCCGAATTCAGCAGCTTCTGAGATATTGACTGTATGCGTCAATGCTTGGTCCTGTACTACGAATGCCATGGTGCTGTACTACTGCTTCACGACACTGGTCCCTCAGATCTGCGTCTCCGCTCTAATGGGTTCACCGTAGTATTTGGAAGCTTTACAGTATCACCAGATCAGCTCGTGCTTTCAACACTACATCCTCGTTCTTGTTGTAAGGTTCGCAGCACCATGTCTGGGCAGATAACATCATTCCATCGAAGTATGCAGAGGCTTGCCTCAATAAGTTCCAGAGCGACGTACCGACAAGCCCCAATCTCGCCATCCAAGTCATGCACCACGCGATCGCGGCCCTCAATATGCCGATACCCTTTGTCCTCGCAATGCCTCCAAGCACGATCCTTCACATCATCAAGCCCGAGATTCCGAACAGGAGATAAGCTATACCATCGCACAGGCGTACGTATCTTCGTCCGCGGTACGTCGCTTCCTGCTCTAACTCACGGTTGTATGCGTAGCCATTCTCATTCAGATCAGCGGCCCTTTTTGTCGGTGTCGGCGCAGGCATGATATTCTATTTTCAATACGAAAAGAAGAGACTGGAGCGAAAGAGAATTGTGGAAATGAGCAAAGGATACGGGAAACCCAAAGTCGGCGGGCCGTTTAACCTGCGAGATGTAGAGGGGAACGAGTTCACGGAGAAGGACATGTTGGGCAAATACTCGCTCGTATGTTTGTTTCCAAACCCCCTCTGAGAACTTGAGAAATAGAGCTGACACCTTCTTGACAGATCTATTTCGGTTTCAGCCACTGCCCTGACATCTGCCCTGACGAACTGGATAAAATGGGAGAAGCGCTCGACATTATTCAAGAGAGAGCTCCAAATACGGTGCGACCGATATTCATATCCTGCGACCCGAACCGCGACACACCAGACGTCCTCAAAGCCTACCTTGCCGAATTCCATCCATCGATTCTTGGCTTGGCTGGCACATGGCAGGAGACCAAGGACGTGTGCAAACAGTACAGGGTATATTTCTCAACACCTCCCGAGCTGAAGCCCGGCGAAGAAGATTACTTGGTCGACCATAGCATATATTTCTACGTGATGGATCCGGAAGGCGACTTTGTGGAATGCATCGGAAGACAAGACACACCCGAGAGCGCAGCAGCGATCGTACTCGACCACATCAAGGATTGGAGGAAAGAGAAAAAGCCTGTCGACACGACGCCACTGCCATATCTACAAAAGAAGGAGATCGCAGGCGCTCAGTGATCTATTGTCGAAATCCTGCGTGTCTTGATGATCTGGATTGTCTAATACACACTTCATGGATGCCGTCAATGTCTCCAGCAGACGGGCCCAGTCACAAGAACTTGGCCTTTCAGTAATCCTCGCAGAGCCATAATGCTCCTAGAGACAAGGAAAAGCTCGACAAAAGAGGTCTTACGGTTGTGGTTGAATATTGACAGGCATGGCGACGGAGTAAGGCTAATATGTACAAAAACTCCACTTCTCAGATACTGTACCTTGAGACTCAATGACTATGAACGAAAGTGCACATTAGAGCAACCGAAACCCGAACCTAGCCCTACCATGCGTGCATGTTCTCGAACCCAAAACCCCAGAAACAAGAACGACGCCGTCTCATATCTTGCATATAATGACCATCCAATACGATTGCGTCCCAGCCACTTCATTACCATTGCCGTGTCATGAAGTTCTTCATTAGGAAAGAAGGATTGCTGGATTCAGGCAATTTGTATGCAGGGGAGATCTCAGATACATAAATCTGCGATTCCATTCCATCTGAGTGGAAAGGGATGGAGGAAAAGCGAGGCGGTGAAGCTGAGACGTGGCTCCATTGAGACGGGGAGAAGCTGTGGTTTTTTGCGAGATTCGGGCAAAAAAGAATTTTGTGTGTGGGGATAGGGCTGTCAATGTCGTACGAGATGAGCTGGCATTGTCGAGAGAGCTGTGAAGATGTGGGGTATGAGACGCAATACAAAGCCATGATGAAGGCTCATTGGCATCTACATCTACGGGCCAGTTGCAGAGGAGAAATGGAGAAATGGCGTGTGCAGCAATTGCTTGCATGAATGGAAAGTCACTCGCAGCTTGGAAGGGTGCGAGGTGCTGCCCAGCGGGCGCCGAGGTGCCAATGCTTCAATTGACCAACACGTGATTGGGAAGCTGTGATTGGCGAGAATTAGTATGTCGCTGCTCGACCAGTGTTGCTGGCAGAAGGAAGCAGAAGAAAAATCAGAATCCGCAATCTGCCAGAACATTTCGCCGCGTCCAGACCGGGGGGATCAACAGCCCATGGGTTCATGAGTCGTCCTGTCTTTTGCTAATGATGATAAAATAGTAGAATTTCGCGTTTTGAAGGCGAGACCTAATGAGATTCCAGAACTGCGACCTGCCAGCCCATCAGCACAATCCAGTCATGTCTCCAGAAGCCTCTTCTACATCAAATGGGACCATCACTTCTCAACCGAAGCAATCTTCATCCGTTCTCGACCCATCAAACTTCCCCCAAACCCACCAAACCGAGACCATATATATCTCCCTAGTCTATACACCCCTCGATAGCTCTGCCTATCTCCGTTTCGCTCGTTCTCCCACCGCAGGCGCAAACGTCCTCTTCCTGGGCACCACGCGCAACAACTTCGATCATCGTCCAGTTTCGCGGCTATCATATTCTGCTTACCCAGCCTTGGCTCTGAAGTCTCTATCCACGATCGCCGAGGATGTGCAGAAGAAGCATGGGCTAGAAAAAGTCGCCATCGTGCACAGACTCGGCGAGGTCAAAATCGAAGAAGAAAGCATTGCTGTTGTCGTGAGTAGCGGCCACCGTGCTAGCGCCTGGAGCGCAGCTGAAGAGATCTTGGAGAGGGTCAAGGCTCGGGCAGAGATCTGGAAAAGAGAATGGTTCGCCGATACTGGGGAGGTCGAAGAAGGTGTGTGGAGGGCCAACAGAGACAGAGATGGTCATGGCAACATCATCGACCATAAATAACCTACCAGGAATCGCACCTCCCAGGTGTAATCTGTGTTCGAGGGAAATTTTTGGCGCCATCGCTTTGACCCCAAATCCAATCGCCACTTTTGCAATCGGATTCACAAGGCTCCCATGCTCCCGCATCGCGGCTTGTGTCTTCTTGTCTATGGCGGCTGCCGGGACCTGATATATGGACCTGCGAAGACCGAAAGACATCAACGTAGTGAATCTTGGGCCAAGCCTGATACTCGTACGAGCACGCAGTACTATATAACAACTTGGCCTTTTGAAAGACAATTGAACTCCACAGCATATGGCACGACTGCACACGACAGCCTCCTCAGGCTCGTACAATGAATGGGCCAGTTACATGCACGAGCGATGCGAGACGCTACGCAATGTCTCGGACTAAATCTTGCTTGCAAGCGCTCAGCTGGGGTTTACATTGCTTGCTCTTAAAACGTGGCAGTGGCCAGAATCCGTGATAGGACAATAGCTTCGATGCGGGGCCAAGTCGTTCGACACCCCCTCTACTGGCATTGAAAGTGCTGGTGGTGGTGGAGGAGTACCAGTACGTCGTGTGGCATCCAGCCGCAGATTCCAAATCGCCTGGAAATCTTGAGAGTTACATACTAGCTGTAACAATTACCTGAAAGCGCCAGCTTGTCTCGAACAACAGCGATGCGGATAGCTTGTCTCCAATTCCTTCGATCATGGCGACAGGAATGGAACTAGTCTGACTTTCGGGAACAACTGCAAACTTCTCAGCGCCCCTCAGGCACAGCCAAAGCCTTATCAAAATTCAAACCGAGGACTAAATCCACACGCTTCAATTCCAGGAAATTTATTCGACTGCAATGACGGTGACCGGCAGGATGGCTACATCATCAAATTCATCACTCGATACGCGGCTTTCTAGGAGGGTCAATACCTACCTAGGTATGCATTGACGTGCCGCATCGACGTCTGCTGCCAGCTATGCTCAGTACTTTTGTGTTTCCCCTTAGGCAAGAGGGAAACAAGACTTCTTGGGCGGGAATCAACCTCAGCTCCCTCTTCTGAACAATGCGCCTGCCCCTGGTTGGACAGCTATTACTCCGGCCTGAGGGGTTGCTGGCGCACACGGATTGCCAAGCTCAAAAGTGAGAGGCTGGATGTTAACTCACTCTCCTCCTAGTGACCGAATGGATCTTGGTCACACGCTGGCAATAGCGAATGAACCTCTGACAAAAAAGCTTCGAAGCGATTTACTCGGCAACAGCCTTATGAATCGATAGTTTGCTTAGTCCGGCTTATATGCATAAGATGCACGGCATTGTGTCATTGTGCTAACTTGTTGGGTGTGACGAAAACTGGTAGGGTAGACCCGTCATGTCAGCAGATATGCAGCTCTATTGTATTTTATTAGCACAGGCAGGCTGCGCGACGCTGGACCAAGACCCCGGCGACAATCAAGACAGCTTGATGTTTGAAGCTGTCGAACAGGATCGTACGGTGCTTTGGTAGAGTCCAACAGCATAGGTACGTCTCGGACTTTGTCACCAATTTTGCGAAGTCACACTCGAACAATCTTTTTATAGCTGTCGAACTAACGTACTTCGATTCGTCTGTCTGCTCCGCGAGGGAGGTGGAATCCAAGCATCCCAAAACGGGGATAACCCTGCCTTGGTGCCTCTGACTTATGGTAGTTGCGGACACATATATTGTTGAGCTTACCATACTCTTGCACGCGGCCAGACAGGGCGGGGTTGGCATGAATCCTGCCGGGCGTTACATGCGTGTATCAAGTTGGCCATGATCGCTACATTTGCACCCAGAGACTGTTGATGATCGTTGAAAATAGCCCCCAAGCTTGGACCTTGACATCCACTGAGGCAGACTGCACCACGCACTTAGTCTGAGCAAGGAGACTGCCACGTTTCTCTATGGGGCACTAGTTACCCGTGCCAGAATCCAGCTAGGAGGTCATTCTTCAGCCCTCCTGGATCCCGGCGGGCACTGGAGCGCGACATTTTAGCGCTTTCATCGGTACTAGCAGTGTTGCCGACTTTGTGTGCATCTGACGAGAATGGTGAAGTAGAATGTCCTGAACGAGTCGTTGAGCTGAAAGGGAAACCAAGTATGCAACTATGACAGCATAATTCCACGCATAGCTTAGCTAAGAGCGTCATGAGCGACCTCGAACGATTACCATAGGTAAGGAGGACTGCGTACCCGTCGTCCGAATCCGAAGTCCCCTTGCAGTGCAAGACGGCATATTCGCAGGTGACCTCTAGTGGTGCGAGTACTGGTACAGGTACTATAGCTAGCAGATGGGTTAACTACCCACCTAGCATCTGCCGAGCAAGCCACGAGCTCGATGAACGACTGGCAAGGGGCAGATGACTTGCGATAAGAGCTGCAAAGTGCGTGCATGGCTAGGCGCGTCAGTGGTGACACGTTTGGCGGGCACTGCTTTGACCTCGACGCCGCTGAATTTGGTATCGAGCAAGCCGCAAGCTCGATTAGCACAAGTTTTGACGCCAATCATCATTGATGAGATGCAAAGGTAGCCAAATACGGCAGGACGAATACGCATGGTGGAAAAGGAGAGGGGAAATTGTGCCCGCATCCTAACACGCTGGGCAATGGCTTGTTCTCGAATGTTTAGCCACGCCTGCACCCGTATCGGTTGAAGAATTCCAAAGGGTCTACGGTATCACAAGCGAGCAGATTGGGTTATGTGTGATTTCTGGACAGATGGGCCTTTTTCAGCCCAGGCTCTCGGAAGAATGGCAAGATGGACAAGACACCAGAGGTAGGGCGCGCCGAAGTGTGGATTGACGGCGAATATCAGGGGCGCCAAGAGGCCGTTGAGAAATTACAGGTGAATGAGGAGGGGATGGTGCTGATGGTCTGGATTCAGCTGATGCCAAATCTTCCTTTTTGTTTTCTGCTCTCAAGAATGGAGGGATGAAACATCTCATGCGTACTCCCTGCGAAACCTGTATCTCTAATCAATGCAGACATTGAAGCTGGTATGCTTCAGATTCGAGCAGCATAGCAAGGACGTATGGTGACGACACCAGCGGATTTCTTGCTAAGGCACTGTAGGCTGAGTCAATTGGCCGGACAAAGTTAAGATTATTCCGAAAAGAGGCAAGTGGAAGGAACAAGGCGCTGCTAGCCCGGCATATCGGACGACAAAGTCCGTGGAGTGGCAGGGGCGCCGGCAACATGATTTGCCAGGAACCAAGATTGCGGCGCAGACCACTACATCCACTTGCTGGGGAGCTAGTGATTGCGCTACGGACTCAATTTTAGCAACACTCCACCTAATGGGGGCAGTTTGCACCAAGCGAGCAATCGGACGCCTAAGCTTCGCTGGGCGCTCCAATGAGTCCCTGGAAATCTCCACCAAGGCTGTCGCCTGTCCCCCGCCTCCTCCAAATGCTTTTGGTGTCCATGACCACTTGACACGCCGTGTTGGCGAGCGACTCTCTCTGGAGATTTCACCAGATCCTTTGTGTTCACGGCGGCTCTTCTGCCCCTTTAATAGCCTATGCTTGTGCAAGTCCCAACAAGGTCAAATGGTTGCGTAGAACGGATAATGATGGCGTGCGCGATATACAACCTTGCAGACACCCTTGTCCCTCGTATCAATTGCCGTTGAGGTCGTCCAGAACCATGTGTCCTGACACTGCATGTTATGTTACCGCGAATGCAGCAGATGGTATGCCCTCTGCTTCAAACCTTCGCATTCCTTTGGGGCTCTGGACCAGTACCAGGGCCTGTGGCAGTATCCTGGTTTCCGTATGCCGTGCCATATGTAACAGAAAAACTATCTTTGAGTCTGCCCGCCTCTGCATAGACTCTAGGCACCCGGACATAATCGTAATGAAGAGCTTCCGAGGACAGCTTACCACGTCTCCCAGATAGCCGGTGACGACCTCCATCTCTCAGAGTCTCGGTCCCGTGTTGTCTTCCGCACCCAGATCAAACGCCACACGTACGAGCTTGTGCTCTTTGCGCGAGCCAAGTCTTACACATCTTTGGGTGAATTGTTTTTCTCTCAGAATACAATAAGACCTTGTCGCAATTCTCATAATCCGAGCTCCGACAAGACAGTGGAGAGAAAGTGGCGAAGTCATATTATTGGAGCAACAAAGCCTCGCTCAGATCTTGGGCTTTGGGGCCTGAATCAAAAAAAAACCGACGTGTCCGGGGAGGGAGAGACCAAGGCTGTCTGGTAATTGTTCCCAAATCCAACCCGTGTCCATCCAGAGCTCTATTCCGTGATAGGACTAACGGGGCGACCATGCCAGGAGATCCAAGTCATCCAAGGCCCGCCGCCGCATCGTACCCAGCCCAAGGAGCAGTGTTAAACTCTTCTAGCTTTCTGTTGCAGGCTAGCCTCACAGCCCACCGCAAGCCCGTCACAGATTTTTCGACTACTTACCGCACCCGAAGCCCGCTTTTTGTCTCTCTCTCTCACACGCTCACTCGCGAAACCACCATCCAGCTCACGCTCGTTCAATCCCCGTCCACCCCCCAATCCTATTCCAGGGCTCGTCATCCAGCCCGCCAGGCGGATCTTATCCTGTCCGCGGGCTCCCTCCCCTTCCAGCCAACTTTGCGAGTACTACTTCACCACTTACTTACCTGACACTCGCTCGCACCCTTTATTCCTACCGACCTCTCTTCCCTGTCGGCGCGACCTTGTTCAACCGTTTCAATTCTTTTTTTGTTTGTTTTGTTTTTGTAATCGTCGACAGCATACCACCCACACTCGTTCATAACTCAACCATCTCTCCCACCCTGGCGGCTCTGAACTCGTGGGACAGCTGGGAAGTCGCCAGTGGCTACGACTCGCAATCACGTCCCGGTTCAGCTCTGGGCGACCACAACCAACAACAACCTCGACACACCGTTGGTATCTTTCCATCTAACGATAACTCTTCTCATCATCTAAGACCTCCATCGAGAACCAACAACATGGAGGAAGACGGCACCGATAATGGCCTCCTCCGCCCCCTATCACAACCTGCCATGAACTCGAGATTTCCTTCGCTGCGACGCTTGAATTCCACAGAACCTTACCGACACCGCTCGTTACCTGCCGAACCCTCACCTGGCTCCGACCGCGCCAGCAGTGAGATTACCTTCGCTGTCCTATACGACGACGGCCCAGACTATCATGTCGGCCATTACGATGATCAGGGGTCCATGCGATCCCACCAACAAAGAGATTCGATACAATCATATGCCCCATCCTTCCGAACACGAGACTCAAGAATAATCAGTGATGACCATTACCTCAACCGTGACCAAGACTTCGTAGCAAACCAGCGACTGCTAGCTGAAGGCTACCTCAACAACAATGATTCCCTGTACGACCAGTCAGTTCCCCGTTATCCTACTCAGTCAGAAGAAACATTAGCCATGAACACTCTACATAATTCATACCCTCGAGACGAAAAGAGACCACTTTCACAGCAAATGACCCCGCCCATGGACCGGGCAGCAAGTAAACACTCCCATGAATCTTGGTGTACTTGCGAGGAGGACCACGGACACGGTCACCATGGACACGATATGGACAGGAAGGATCCAGCCAAGTTTGACTTGGAGGCTCAAAACGGCCCGGCCACTCCCACCCCTTTCCTCCCCAAGGAGAAGCCTGGTGGTGGTCCCGGTGGCCCGGGCGGTCCAGGTGGTCCGGGAGGCCCAAAGAAGAATGACCCATTCGAGGTATTTCACGCGTCCCTTGAGCGAAGCTCCTGAATAGCCAACTAACCATGTCTCCTAGGTCAAATTTAATGGTCCCGAAGATCCATTAAACCCCAAGAACTGGCCCAGCAAGAAGAAGTGGGCAATCACCATGCTTACGGCTTCTTTCACGTTCCTCTCGCCTCTCGCCTCGTCTATGATAGCCCCCGCTCTTTTCCAGATCAAAAAGGATTTCAACATTGAAAGCGAGTTCGAATTGCAGATGACCTTGTCCATCTTCGTCTTGGCCTATGCTGTTGGTCCCATGATTCTCGGACCTCTCTCCGAGCTGTACGGGCGTGTCATCATTCTGCAATCCGCCAATGTCGTGTTCCTGGCTTTCAACACCGCTTGTGGCTTTGCTCAATCTTCTGCCCAACTGTTGGCCTTCCGCTTCCTGTCCGGTCTGGGCGGTTCCGCTCCCCTTGCCATTGGCGGCGGTGTTCTCGGTGACTTGTTCAAGCCCGAAGAACGTGGCAAGGCTATGGGTATCTACGCCATGGGTCCTTTGCTGGGTCCTACAATTGGCCCTATCGTGGGTGCCTGGGTCGCCGAGAAATCTACCTGGCGATGGATGTTCTACTCCTCATCCATCGTCAACGCCTTCATTCTTGCCGCCGGGTTCTGGAAACTGCACGAAACGTATGCTCCTTACATTCTGCACAAGAAGGCCAAGATGATCCGTAAGCAGACTGGGGACAATCGGTACCGCGCTGAGGGCGAGGGTGAGGTTGATCAGCCTGTCTGGAAGAAAATTGTCAAGACGATGGCTCGATCATTTGGCATGCTGTTCAGTCAACCCATTGTCCAAGTCTTGGCTGTCTACATGGCTTTCTCCTACGGAATTCTTTACCTGGCTCTGTCGACCTTTCCCAGTCTGTATATGAATGTCTATGGCGAGAGCGTCGGCATCGCAGGTCTCAACTACATTTCTCTCGGTCTAGGGTTCTTCATCGGCGCTCCTGTCTGCGGCAAGTCTGGTGACAAGATCTACCGCAAGCTCAAGGCCAAAGATCCCCGAGGAATGGGTAAGCCAGAATACAGAATGCCCGTTGTCATTCCCTTCTCCCTCTTCGTCCCTATCGGGCTTCTCGTCTACGGATGGTCCGCTCAAAACAAAACACACTGGATCGTACCCAACATTGGCTCATTCCTTTTCGGCATTGGCACCATCGCTGCCTTCCAATGCGTCACTACATACCTCGTCGACACCTACGCCCGATTTGCTGCATCGGCTGTCGCTGCTGTCACGATCTTGCGATCTCTGGCTGGCTTCAGTTTCCCTCTGTTTGCGCCGGCTATGTACAAAGCCCTCCAATTTGGCTGGGGCAACACTGTCTTGGCACTTGCTGCCGTCGGTATCGGCATCCCTGTCCCCATCTTGCTCTGGTTGTTCGGAGAGAAGCTGAGGAAGAGAAGCAGTCTTGCTATGAAGGGTCCTCCTCCCGGTAAAGGCGGCCCCGGAGGTCCAGGTGGGCCAGGTGGTGGACCCGGTGGACCAGGCGGCCCAGGCATGAAAGGTCCTGGAGGGCCTGGTGGTCCCGGTGGTCCTGGTGGAAAAGGACCAATGCCTTCAGGAAAACCTCCTGGTTATACGCAATGAAACGACCAAAATCCCGTCACAAAAATAATAGCTAATCACTAACCATCTTGATCTTACTTGTATCTATGCTGCCGACCAAGAAATCCTTTTCTTTTATGTCATCATTGAATCAGCGGGACCGGCGTTATTTGGACATGAAAGCGCAAGAGCGCCCCAAACAGTTGGGATGGATATACATATACATTCACATGTCAAGCCATTTTTACTACATCCTTCGACTTTCGAGATCATGGGTTCCCCTATGTGTGGGGGTTGGAAATGTGGATGGTATTGTCTACTATAGTAGGGAGGGAAGGAATTGATCTTGGGAGGGTGGTGGTGGGTGATGGGCAAGGGATTCTCATGTGTTGAAGAACGAAAGACGAAAGCGAGTTGGGAATCAAGGGTCGTTGAAAAAGATCTCTCTCCCCATCGAAGTTACTTTTTTCCTAGCTGCGTACGAACCAAAAATTTCTATCAAAACCCTTTGCTCTCGGTTTCTTGTGTGTGACTGTCCATCTACTCGCATGTAGCTAGACGATCTGTACGAGAACCACCAGCATTGGCACCGACACGGCGCTGAGTTGGCAGACTTGAACTTCAGGCACACACAGACCCAAAATAGCTGAGCTGAGCTGAAGAAGGCGAGCCTGCTCACCCACCAAACCAACCTCGTATTCGTAAACTCTTTTTTCCCTTCGCTGCGCTCTGACGTGCATATATGCACCGCAGGTTGGGTTGAGGAGTTAGCCGTAAGGCAGCAACGCAGAAGTGTTTGTTGCTAAGCAACTACGACACATCTAGGCGTCAGAGAGTGATATCTTACGAGTTTGTCACTTGATCCCGATTCCCGAATCCCCAAAACAAGGCCGCCCGCATCCATGGATGAATGAAGAAAGTACGGACACCGGGGCCAAATACTTGGGCATTGGCTGTGATATGGCGGGCAGGTGGCTGTGTTTTATTGTGTGATTGTGCAACTGCCAACTTGGAAACTGCTCCTAGTAGCTGCCAGTGATTGTTGGCTGTTGGACTTTTGTGTCCAAGTCAGCCTCCCCTCCCTCCACCTTCAACGGCGCCCTGGCGGCTCGTGGGGAGGCCTTCCCTCTTTTCCTGGGTTTGCTCCAGCCTTCACACGAGTATCTTTACCGCATGGAGCGTTCGTTACGTGACATTGACAGGGCCCCGAATATTGAACGGCGATTAAGCACCTGAGGGACACAATTTAGGGCTCGGGTCTACGTGCTTACGAAAGCGCGATTTTGTGCAGGCGTGTGCTGTTGAACACAATGAATGCAGTGCTGTTCCATGAATCATGATTGCCATCGAGTTTCGTGCGAGTAGTACCCAGTAGGTAAGCGGAGACCGGCAGGTGAACAGGGCACACACGGGATGCCTTTCATGAATCGTCCATAGTCATGACGATCTTCATGTGTTGTAGATAGATAATTGTCGGCCGTCATGATGATTGTTGATCTTGTCAGAGTGAACGAACTCCATCTAAGTTTCCCCCTGTAGAAAGAAACTAGAGAGATCTTCATTGCTGTTGTGCCAACGGGGCCCACGCGAGTGTAGATCTCAATGTCCGAATACGAGTCAATAGGTTGGCAGTCATGCCGTGTGTCTACTTTTTGTTCCACCTGCCACATTGGCAATTAAACAACATTTATAATGCGCCCTCATGAACAAACATCAAGGGCACTGGGATTGGCAACTACAATCAAAGACCTCCTCAGGCTCATCTTCGCGGGGCCAAAGTAAAGTATGCCTTGCTTGCAAATCGAAAAAAGAAAATGAAATAATAAATCCGCCCCGCGCGTGCGCCTGGTCAAAAGCAAACTCAGCCTTGTACGAGTAACTAGATAAAGGACTACCCTAAGCACATGCCAAATTTGGGAAAAGCAGGCACAACACAGACTTTCGACCCACGAAGCGAGCGCGAGGCGAAAACTTTGAAGCAAGCTTGGGTTATTATCTTGGCCTGTTCTCCATATCTTCTTCTTTGGGGGTCGTGAAACATGCATGCATGGCTGGCCGGCTGGCTTGCTGGCCCCTCGACCCTCTTTTTGCCACCACCTCCCTCTTCCCTGTAATATCGAAATTGCTGCAAGAGTGGAGGGCGGGATCATGAAAGGTGACGAGATGGAGAGATTGTCTAAATATTGGGGGCATTGAGAACACGTGGTACGAGTACTTGTGTTGTACTTCGTAAGCACTGATGTATCTCTCATATCAAGAAATCTGTGGAGAGGAGGGAATGTACCATAAGATGAGGTTATAGCCAGTGGAATTGGGGACTATTTGATACTGTTATTGAGATAAGCATACGTGTCGTTCAGCATAAGATTCGCTTCTACGCTCTCCCTGCCTCGTTCTCTTTTTCCTTTCTCCCAAGAACGACGACACTTTTTGAACCACCAGCCTTTGTGTTTGAAATTTCCCCCGTGTCATAGAATGCGTCGCCATAAGATCAATGCAGGTCCCCGCGCCTTTACGTTACAAAGCCCAAACTAACCCCCCCCAAAACCCAACGACTGTATCCCACAACTCCAGGATCATAAAGATGGCGTATTGGGCGAAGATCACGCCTCTAAAACGTTCCCAGGACATTGAACGCCATGTGCATAACACATTGAGAAAAGTTGAAAATGTACAAAGGAAGTAAATGTATGGTTGCTGAAATGGCGTCACACAGTTTATGGTGAGACAGCATAAACCATCAAGACGGTCCGGTGATGGAGAAAGATGGGACTTGGACGTCCTTCCTCGATACACTGGCATTATCGTCAGATGACTCAGTAGGGATCTTGAGAGGAATGGCTTCTGCTGATGCCGACGCCGATGCAGATGTGATGGTGAAAGGAGGACCTGCTGCAGCTTCTTCGGTTGCTGGCCGCTTGTCTGTTCTTGTGGTAGATGGGCGTTCCTCATCGACTGGAGCCTGATCATGATGCTGCTGCAGTTGCTCCTCCTCATCCTGCTGTTGCGAAGTCTTTTTGCCTGTCACCTTGTGCACAGTCCGCTTAGCGTACCGTGACATGGCACGGAACATCACTGCGACGGGGTGGAAGACCACACGCAGAACCTTCCAAACTGGGAGGATCACGAATGTGAGCCCGGCAAGCACAGCGTTGAAAACCACTTCGAACCACGCGTCGGGGAACAACCTGACCAAGACAGCCCATAACAAGCACGGCAGTGCCACGAGCAGAGAGATCGCCCATTGCGTGCCATCCAAAGATGTAATTTTGAACGCAGAACCGCCCACGAAAATGATCATGATCTGCCCGCCCACCATGATGCAGTTGATTCCGATGAACCAATAGTTCTTGTGGATATTCTCGAAGATATTGAATTTGTTGTCCAGTCTCCGGTTGTTGAATTCGTTGAAGATTTGCATCCACACGAAGGCGTTGAAGACAATGGTGTCAAGCTCCCTGCGTTGTTCGGGTTCGTAGCTTAAAATCGACATGCCGGCAAAATAAAGCACGAAAGTGACCACAAGTTGGTAAATCGCTTGGCCGATGATCATCTTCCACATGTTGATTGTGATGAGAGCCTCTGATTTCGGCTGGGGTGGACGGTCCAGAATCTTCTTTGTCGGGGCATCTGTTGCCAAGGCTAATGCTGCGAGCGTGTCCATGATGAGATTGACCCAGAGGAGCTGGACGGCAGTGAGGACCGAGTGGTTGCTATCGCTGGACACTGCAGACACAAAAGTGAGAACCACAGCGGTGATGTTCACAGTTATCTGGAACTGCAAGAACTTCTTGACTGCGTCGTTGACAGCTCGGCCCCACATCAGGGCAGTGATAGTCGAAGAGAAATTGTCGTCCAGCAGGATAATCGATGAAGCTTCCTTTGCGACTTCTGTGCCAGCAATGCCCATGCTAAAGCCAACATCGGCCATCTTCAAGGCAGGGCCATCGTTGGTGCCATCGCCCGTAACTGCCACAGTTTCACCGAGATGTTTCAATCGGCCAACAAGGATTCGTTTATCCTCGGGCGACGAGCGTGCCAGGACGCGTAAGCGCGGCAAGATGGTATCCATTTCCTCATTCGAAAGCTGGCGAAAGTTTGGACCTTCCATGACGATGTCGTCTTCATCCTTGTGGAGGATGCCACACTCCCCAGCAATAGCGCGGGCTGTGGTAACATTGTCGCCGGTGACCATGCGTACCACAACACCAGAACGCTGGCACTGAGCAACAGCTTCAACGACACCTTCTCTCAGAGGATCATGAATACCAACTACGCCGATCCACGTCATGTTGCGAAATATGTCTGTGAACTCGGCCATCTTGGGATCTTCATCAAGTACCTTGGCACCAGCGGGTGGCCACTGTGGAAAGTCCTTGTAGAGCATACCGATAGTGCGAAGAGAGTGTTGAGCGTATTCTTCGATAATAGCAGAGACGCCATCCTTCTCGTCGTCAAGCATGTCTGTGACTTCGTGTTGCTTCTCATAGATATTCGAGACAGTTTTCGTGGAGTTCGCCAACATAATTTCGGCGGCACCTTTGACGAATAGGCGATATCCATTACCATTTTTGATAACGATTCCCATACACTTCCTGGCTGAGTCGAATGGTATAAGCTGCTTGACCGTATAATTCGATCGCTCGGCAGCTAAGTTGTCCAGACCCAAATTGTCTTTGGCAAGCTGTAATAATGCCACCTCGGTCTTTGAGCCTATGAATGTCGGTACGCCTTTCTCCTCACCTTCGAAGGCGGTACTGTTCAGACTAATTGATAGCCGTAACAGTTGCTTTATCTCATCTGTCAGATTACCGCACATGGTCGCGAATGTGACTGTGCTTTCTTCCGTCCTTGAGGTCGCGAATTTCTCCTTCGATCCAACAGTGCCCGCAACCACAGTCATCTTGTTCTGGGTGAGCGTACCGGTCTTATCGGAACAGATTGTCGTCGCGTTGCCCATTGTTTCACAGGCGCGAAGGACTCGCACAAGATTGTTCTCCTTCAGCATCTGGGTAGTGGCGAATGCGAGAGCCAAGGTCACGGCAAGAGGCAGACCTTCTGGGACGGCAACCACAATGACAGTAATAGCCACAATCAAGATATCCAAGAACTCTTGGGCCTTGGTGGCACCAGGTCTGGAGTCTTCTGACAGATTGGCCAGGAACTTGATCGTCAGCACAAGGAACAATAATCCTGCAGCGGTTGATCCAAGGCCACCAATCCAGTTGGCCAATTTGCCGAGTTTGACTTGTAGAGGGGTGGGCTCGTTATCGGTTTGCAGGCTCATCAAAATCTTTCCGTAGGAGCTATTGGTACCAACACTGGTCACTAAATAGGTACCGACGCCCTCGAGAACTTTGGAACCGCTGATAATAAAGGGATCGAGCTTGGAAGTCGCAGTGCCATCCTGAATGCGCTGCCACACGTCCTCTCCGGCAGTCTTCTTCATTTGGTCGGATTCTCCTGTGGCAGAAGATTCATCGCATTTGACACCATGGCCGGAGATGAAAATTCCATCGGCAGGAATAGCGTCGCCAGGCTCGATATGAAGAACATCACCAACTGTTATGTCGTGTACCGAGATCTGAACGGATTTGCCTGATCGGATGACTTTCACTTCTCGGTCGTCTTTCTATAAGCCTGTTAGAGATTGTAAGGCGATGGTTCATGATTGTTGCTTACCCGCTTGTTAAGTTTGACAAACTGTCTCTCCTTCTGCCAGTCATTTGCAGCACCAACAGTAACAACAATAATAATGGCGACACAAATGGCGACACCTTCAACCCAGTCAACACCCGACGATCCATCAACTGTTTCATAGATTCCTAAGGATAAGGAGATAACAGCCGCGATTGTGAGTAAAATTAGGATTCGGTCATTGTAAGCTCGCCAGATGAGGACAAGAATGCTGTCCGGCTTCCGCTCTGGCAGTCGATTGTCTCTGAAGACACGTATTCGATCATCGAATTGATTTTTGACTTCGCTTTGAGCCACACTTCCCCTTGAGTCTGATCGGTTCAGGGCGATGTTCGAAAATGCCGCCTTGTCGGTTGCTGCAGCGACCGCTTCATCGTAAGAGATTCGACCGTCGAGACGAGTCTCATCGACAGATAATCCGGCATTTATGCTTGTGCGTAGGCCTTTCTCTAGGCCTCTCAGTCCACCCAGCGCTTTGTACACAGACAGTGACTTCGGGTTAAGAAGCTTATTTAATTGACCAGGCGAAAATGCGAAAGGATTGTCGGACACATCAAAGTCCTTCTCATAGCCTTTGTCGGGTCGCAAAGCATCTTCAGGTGACTCAAACTCGAGGCTCGTTTTTGAGTAGACGGTGACACTAGACGTTGCTGATACACCTGAATTTGATCGATATCGGGTCGAAGCATCTGAAAAAGATCCTGACCTCGAGTTCAAGGTGGAACCATCAAATGGTGTTCTTCGTTCAGGTGTCATTGGGGACAGATATGAGCCTTCATCTCTGGCTGTGTGAGGCGGCGTGGACATACTAGGTCCCCTATTGTGACCCTTTGGTGATATTGGTGAAACAGGCGAGTCACTTGAGGGCTGCTCTGAGAGATCCTGTGGCTTGACCGTTAGCAAACTGAAACACACTGAATTTAGGACTTTTAATGGCACAACTTACAGATGTGTCGACTGTGATCCGAGGTGGTGCGGAGGAATTTGGCCCTTCCATGGCTGGAGATGGTGGCTGGAACGGGTTGTGTGACTTGGAAATTATTCAATTAGCATCGGCGTGAAGCAGGCAACCGGCCACACTCAGCCTCGCTCACGCAGGATACTGTCGGTTATGTATCTTTGACAGCGAACGACTTCGGCTGGAGTGAGGCAGGGCAGGTTTGGGAGAGAGGCAGATGAAAAATCTGCTGGAGAGGAATGCAGCGCCATGATGGCGAACAATGAATCGTAGCTGGGCAGCACGGAGTGGGCAGTGCTCAACAACATCTGGTGGTTGAGCCGAGCCTTGACATTCGCCCAGAGTGAGGCTGTGCAATAGGCAGATCTGGGCAAACACAGTTGACAGTGCGGGTTTGGCCACTCAGACAGCCTCTGGGCTTGTCACATTCAGCTTGTGTTTGAAGAAGCGCCTAACCTTGTGAAAACATGTCTTTATTCAGTTTCAGTGAAGACATGACTGATTACCGTGGATGGTAGATGGGCATGTTGTTTGACTCTTGAAAACAGAAGCTGCGCTTCCGGGGATTTCCTGCCGCTTTAGATCCAGCTCGCATCTGTGGGCCCAGCCTTCACGTGACTCCGCCGCCTTCCGATCTTCAAACTTTCAGGAGATTCAAACTCCAAACCTTTCTTCTTTGCTTTCTTGGCTAGCCATGGCAGACGCTTGGCCGTAAACATGATGCACTTCATTTCCTTGTTGCATCAACGATCACGTAAATGGGCAAGGGTTTAGTATCGAAGAGGGAGTGGCAGTGATGGAGGTGCTGGTGAATTGAAGGCAGTGAGCAACGTTGATGAGTGGAATTGGCGACAAAGCAGCAGATGCCAAGCCAGCGCCTCCTGTGTCACCACTGTCAAGGACATGCTCGCATGTTCAACCCGATCGCAACTTTCAAATGCTCAGACGTCAGCATGGCTCCGTGGCCATCCATCACGATCGACTTTCTTGGATTGAATTATGCATGTATGCAATTCGCCATGGCCAACTAGCAATTTTTCGCCGGGCGAAGACGGTAAGCCATGCCGGCAAGTCACGCAGCCATCTCTCAATCCATCGCTCAGCACCCTCCGTTAACATTGGGGCACCACGTTTGGGGACGAAAAAGTTACTTCTCCCATCTGGAGGCACTCTATTTGGCATCTGCCTAGGCACGATGGAGCTGCTGCGCCAATTTATAGCTTGAATCGCAAGCTGTATTCGATAACAGCATGATCGTACCTAATGTTGTCATATATCGACAAAAAGCCTGTCACTGCTGGCAACAACGAAGTTTCCCGGCACTCGAGTATTTGAGCTTCGTATCCACCGGTTAGTGCAGGACGCGGTAAGCAGCAGGATGAATGAAGGTAGATATTGATACCGAAGCTCATGCTCAACTCGGTGGCGCTATGTGACTCCGAGAGAAACTGCATCAGATAACATCTAGACTACAGACCAGTTCATTGATTCAGACTTCGGCAATCTGGTGTGGTATTATTCTGTGGGACGTCAATCGCCTAGCTGGCGAGGAAAGGGCTCTCCAAAATCAGGTCGCTCTAAGCGCACTGCCTATCGAAACTTGAAACTACCACTGGTGAAGGGATTACCTAGAACCTAAGTCTTACGGACGATTTCTAACTTAGCTTCACGTCCGGCATTTTTTCGTGGCAGACTACCCTTGCTAAACCTGTCTAATCCTGGGCCCAGCCCACAACCCCTCAACATCTACGTGTGGAACGGGACAATCACAGCCAAGCCAATCGCACCGCAGTACGCCAACTTTTTCCCAATATGATGCTTACAACTAGCTCTAGAGGCGCCTCTGTACGAGCTCGACGAAACTCCCACGGTGTGAGGGTAAGAGATAGGATGCTGTACGAGGTGTGTGATAGGCATGTTGATCGAATGGAAAGCTATGTGTCTGACTGAGACATAAATAGTAGAACCTCCTGTATCGCTCCTTCCTGGCTCCACAACGGTCTCAAAAATAATGCCACGCGCTACATAAGACACAGACATATTGATTACGCCGCCCATAGGTAAGAAGCCTGATTCTTCTTCTCACACATATCTACCGTAGTCGACATGCCATATTCATGGCTGCTATCCTGGTGCTGCCGTAATAGCCTCTTAATACATTGAGATTCTGATCAATGAAGGTGAAGCAGCCACAAGGTGAGTATTCCCAATGAGTCAACCCACAGCACTATCCTCGAAATCTCAAATTCCTGAGTCTTCCAACCGTGATGCTGATGCCCCCCTTCCTGCCCCTATACCAATGACGTGATCTCACAGTTCCCCCAGAATATATACTCGCAGAGTCTGGACATTCTCCAAGTGCGAATCACTTTGGAACTTGTTCAAGACCGTTACCAAAAGATACCGGAAACCTTGGAAAGGATTCGCCAAGGGAGTCAGTCCAAATATCCTGAGGCTCGAGAGGACAAGCTCACGAAAAAGGTAGGCGCCCTGGCGGAGCAAATGGAAGCTGAGATGCTCTATTTATCGACCTATTCAAAGGCACTAGACGACATGTAAGGCCCGGATAGCTGCCAAATTGCGCTTGTCCTGCCTTTGAAGAAGGCCACGTAAGTGTAATCATGCCTTAGCTGAGGCCTAAGATAGAATCAAAGCAATGCCGAACATCCTATCTCGTGTGAGCACCACTCGCCGACTCAATGGATTGTTTTACATCCCGGTTTGTATTACCGTCCGACGTCGACGAAGTAAAGAACTAAGAGCTCTCCAGAATCGATGGCCTAATGGCAGCTGGAGGAACGATTTTGACATTACTTACCCGCTGAACCTACATGCTAAAGTAGATCCGCGATATTTACATGGTACATTGTCGCTTTGGTGTTATTGTACCGTACATTGCTCAGGTCGATTCAGCATCAAAAGCGGCGATGCGCCTCGGCACTAGGGCAAGGGCTACACGTGACTCGGCACTTCCCAAACCGGTCGCCAAGAATCGTTCAAATGACAGGCTTTTGCCGCTGCCTCGCGCACTCTCGGGATTGTGACCATGCAGTATCTGTCTATTGAGCACCGCTGCTTCTCGATCGCAATCGTATATACCGCATCTTTCGGCTTAGATCGTCCATCTGCCATGAGAACTCAGCATTTTGCAGAGTTACTCGAGAAATGAATACCGCTTGTCACGTTCTCCCACGTGCCTCAAGTTCGTGCCTGCTGATACCAGCCCTGTGATTTCGGCACTATTATTTCCAGCCACAATCACAACGCATTCGCCACACCTGTGGCTGAGCAACACCACCGACGATCGGGGTTTGTTGGCAGCAAATCTTTCTTCGCACTTTCCTTTCACATCGAAGTGCTTCCAGGTGTTGGTCATTTCAGATTAGGCTCGGAAATCCAGAGAACTCGAGATGTTCTGTAGAGCAATGCTGGGCAGTACGCAAGGAGGCTGTGCAGGCTCAGGCTATGCAGCTGAAGTCCGTTCGACAATGGTCAACGGTCGATCGCTGGCATTAAATTGAAACTGACTCTGCCTCACCTCCATTGAAATGGAGGAATCCCAAGAGTTGCGTATTTTGCAGCTGCGGATCGACACCAGGCAATTTCCTGCGAGACGTCCACAGAGTCTTCTCTCTGGAATCTACCAAAGAACTCCCAAGCCGTCTCCAGTGGCCACAATGTCACAATCCGTCCAGCGACCTTGGGTAGCCCGGTGTCGAAGTATTCCAGGCTCTGGCATGCGAGTCTTGACCACCGCAAAGCCTCCAGCGTACACGAACTCGGATGGACATTAGCTGTCGGCTCACGCGAGAGAATTTCTTCCGAGACACTGGCAAGCAGACACGCCACGTGTACCCTAACAGCGGCATACATGGCGAATGCAACAGCGGTCGAAGGTCCTGGAAATTCAAAACGATGGCGGTATGCACCGCCCCACGTGGAAGGGACCTCGTTGTACATTACGCCATCATTTTGTGACCGCAGCCGATCCTCCCAGTCTTCCAGCTCGTGAAGGATTGCCCACGTCTTGTTCAGTCTTGCCTTGAGGCACGTCAACTTCCACTTCCTTGGCATGTCTTGTTTGACGATGTGCGGTAACACTGTCAACGCGATGTCCAGCATTGAATGTACAGGACGCTGAGCGACTTCGACATCCTTTTTCCAGGGAAAGTCAGTCCATTCTGGGTTACAGAGAAATGCTTTTTGTCGATTCATGAAGAGGAAAGGTGTCTGAATTGCGCGGTACCCATAAAAGTGCTCTCGAGCGGATCGTCGATATAATCCCTATCAAAAGGCGTGTGCCTCTGTCAGCACCTCTATCAAAAAGTCTCAGACCATGCAGCGACGATTTCGTACGATGCATTCGATGCTGCGGATCGGCAACGGCATTAGCAGTCTGTGCTTGACTCACCTCGATTCCGCCATGAAATATCAATGCTCCGACGCCCAAGAGATGACGATTGAAGTTGTCCCATGATTTATTGGCTATGAGCTCAGACATGGCGCATGTTAATGCGGTAAGAGAAAGCATCGTGGGAGAAATGCGGGTGTCGCCTTCTTGGTATTTGTTAAGCGAATAGCGCAGCCTCTGCAATGCACGCGTCTGCATGAAGGCTCCGTGGAGAGTCATGTCAGGGTCATTGCGATCTCTGCCGACAATGGCAAGTGAAGCCGCAAGCAGAGCTTCCATCAATACCTCAGTTTCAGGCCTGCCGATTTCGAGATTCGCCGATATGTTCCATGATGAACAACATATCGAAAGACTCAATTTTGTTTGCTGTCCATCATCTGTTGCTTCCCGGGCTACTTGGAGCGGCACAATTTTATGATGAAGCGCGCGGACGAAAGCGTCTTTGTAAGTCATCCCTGCCAATTTTGCTCCCATTTCAGTCGAAGTTCCCCATAACCAAAACTCGGGTTCCTCGGAAGGTAGTACGGAAAATTCGTACGCGGAAGGACGACCAATTGGAGATGTTTTCGTCGGCTGGACTTCAGTCGGCTGAAGTCCGCATGCAAGCGTTTGATGTGATTGACATTGATACAGTTCATTCGCTGGTTCCTTGACGGTCTGTTCTGCAAGCCTCTTCTCCTTTTGACGCCGTCGAAATGCCTGCACGTTACTACCGTAGCCACACTATTAGTGTCTTCACTTCGTTTTTGGCGTCCAGGCGCGTAGCAGACTCACGCTCGCACTTTGGCTCTACGCGCTTCCGCTCTCTCTTCCGCCGTCCCAGGCATGCGAGGTCTTCCAATCGGCATTTTTGATTTTTTTGATTTGAAGCTCTTGTCTCAACAGGTTTTGTGGCCGGTCTGCTCAGGAAATGCAAGAACGAAATCAATAAATCAGAAAGGAATCCAGTCAGGGTTTTAAGAGTCTGGCTGGTAAGCCACGTATGGCTGTTTCATGACCATAACCATTTTCTCGCTGGTTTTGCAGTATTGGACATGGTTGCGGTGACGGTGACGGCCATGGCCGACACGAGGCGTAGTAAATGCCCCACGTGAACCTTCTTTATTTCCTAGTCGGCCCCAGCAGCTGAGCATTGGTCGAGGCAGCCGATGTGATTACTCGACAGGTTCGATTGGGTTCGAGAATACCACTCCAGCAGGAGGCACACGAATAGGAGGATCCAAATTCAGCTATGTCTATTAGATAAGCGACCATGGTTTCGCTTCGTTTTCAACTATTCCATTCTTGGCAAATGGTCCTACATCCCCGTTGGCTGTCGGACTTCAAGTTTCAAGCCCATCAATGGTACTCGTACGTTACTCGAAGATTCCTCGCATTCCTCGTATGGCTCGACACGAAACTTCAGCGGCTGATGTGGGTCTAATAACAGCGTTGCACACGGATGGTCAACATGATTTGAGTTATGACTCTTTTCCAGCAAGCTTTACATCAGGTGCTTAGGTGTCATACCAGGATGTCTTTTGTAAGGCTGAGGAACTGGCTTACCACTTGCCACGGCATTTGCTAAGCTCCGCCATAATTCTATCGGCCTCGCCAACTACAAGTGCTCTTGAAATAAACGCGGTTACAAAGCAAGATCGGCTCCAATTGAATATCAAATTGACTCCACCGAACGCGTGGAGGTATTCTTATATAATTTGCCGGTCGAGCATAAGGAATTTCCGGACATATTAGTGGCGGTATAATACTGGACATGACTGACCAAAAGAACCTTCAACATGTCAAGGCTCGCTTGTGCGCTACCGATTTACCGCTCTGACTCAGAGACCATTTCTTAATCTTCTGGAATTGGCGTCGCTTGAGTCGTTTACGAGGTAAGCAAAGCCAACCCCTTCCTGTACTTGCTCCAAATAGCAGGTGAACGTATAGAGGCCCCGGAATACCGTTGAATACCGCTCGTCCTTCCGGAGTAGATATTCCGCACTCGGACACAACAGAAAAGAGTCATGGTTCATTCTGACGAATCCCCGGTCGTTGGCACTCACTATACTACACCAGAAGCATAAATGGTATGATCACGACTAATCCTGCAAAGACGCTGCTCGTCATGAAAGAATGGCGCGATCTATCGGCCGACAATTACAAACCCACACCAGGCCACCAAGTGAGACTAATATCGTTGTGAAGTGACGAGGAGGGGGATGAAGATCGTCGCAGAGCGCTTGTTGCGAATACCGTGTCTCGAGCTTGAAATCGCTTTGCGAGCCTCTTGAAGATGATCTTAATCAACCTGAGAGAGTCCAATCGCTAGCATGTTTGCGATCTACTATCGCTTTCATTCAGTCTTTACCAGATACCCGGAAGTGACCGCGTAGTAAGTTTCCGCTGTCTCAGCACGATCCCACGGGTCGTAAATTAAATTCGGCCGCAGTCCAGGGTATACGGTAGCGTTGCCAGGTCACTGTAACGGCGACTCACTTCGTGATTACCACGGGCTCCAAATCCGCCCATGATTATCGCCCCGATTCCTGTTGCAGAAAGACATTTCCTGGTCATCAGCGTTGGTCCCAAAAGGATGAAGAACGGTTTGTCATTTCTTACTATGCCAGTGGACACGCAACTCCACCGAAAGCTGAAATGCACTGCGCCCAAATAGCGGAGACTGCGATGCTATGGCATCGGTATGACCTTGAGGAAGGCAACGGATCTTCAGCAGGAATTGCACTACGAAAGGAATTCTCGTCAGCAAAACGGCAAGTGATAACAGCGTCTTCAATAAAGAGGATCGTGCCGCAGGAGAAGAGCCACCCTGACGCAGTTATGGAACCTCTGAACCTATCTTGCGATTGCCATGTCCTCAGGCGGGTCACTGATATTCCAGGCGACGGAGGCGAGGAGACTATGAAACAGTGAGAATCTGTCTAGGTTCCACCTCTTTGGCAAGAGCAACACACCAATCGCCACAAACCACCTTGAGCTGCTGCTCTTAGCTCACCGATATCAATAAAGAGCAGCGAGGAAGAGACGGGTCACTCCGTGATCCTACACTAGGTGCCCTAGTAGGTCGGAGCCGTTCCATGACGGTAGTCATCCGCACTCAGCCTTGGCCATGGCTAGCATCGTGGTTCTAGATCGCACAAATCTGACCAGACCGACCATCTCGAGCGTAGATTACCTGTCGTTGTGTTCAATGTCTCTTCTTTTCTCGCTTCTTTCGCAAAGTCTCGAGACAGGCAGTTGGAGTAACACACAAAGACGTGGAGAAAAATTCGCCTCTGCCCAATTGGGCTCTGGTCGTATTCGGAGCTGATTCCGAAGACGACGATTCAATAGCCGGTCATGGGCGAGAACGGCAATTGAGGCTAACTGAAGACTGGTGTTTTCCCCGCCTTGTTTCACTGGACAAAGCACCAGACTTGTGAAGTTCTGCATGTTTTGGGGTCCAGGAAGGCTAAGCGGCTTTCTTTCCTCCCATTCTACGATGAAATGACTCGACATAGAAAGTGTGAATTAAAAGAGCGAAAAACTTACATGCAACGTCACGCTTGTTGTTTGAAGCGTCGGCTACTTCACAACCTGATAGCAACCGCGAAGGAATACAAATAACACTGAATCCGAACCGCTACATTGAAAAAATCCTCGCTAAGCGTGACGCCATAGCCGCCCATCCTTCTAGATATCTCAAACCCCTCCAAATCCTTCAAAGTGCACTTTTTTTTTCGTTCTGAAACATCATGGCGCCACCGGCCGTGCTGATGGTAGGCACGGGAGAATACACCACTGGGTTCGTGTCGGGAGCTGCTTCCACATCGGACAAGAAAGTGGGTGTTGTTGGTTTAACGTGTAAGTGAGGCAGGTGTTGAATGGTCTTGGAATTCCACTCCTTGTAGCGAGTTAGCCTGGACATCCCATGAGGGAAAACACTAGTGGAGTTACGAGGCGTCGGTGGCACTGCACAATTCACACATCGTGAAGTCAAGTATACGAGCCATGTGCAAACAAGAGTGAAGCAGGAAATAAATCGCTGACTCGAACCAACCACCAGTATTTGACCTCCGACGCCGAGGAAAAGTCTCGAACCTCTCCATGGTGGGAGTGTCGGGCAAGAAATTCCCCGCCATACGAGCACACCTTCAGAAAAACATCACCGAGGCGTACAACGGACTCGACGTCTCGTTTCAGTCGTTCCCATCCGACGACAAGTCAGACCCAGAAGCGTACAAGGCAGCCATCGAGGCCTTGCCCAAGGGCAGCGCAGTCACCATCTTCACGCCAGACTCGACGCACTTCGACATCGCCAAGTACGCCATCGAGCGCGGCCACCACGTACTCGTGACGAAGCCGGCGACGAAACTGCTGGCGCACCACCTGGAGCTGCTGGCGCTGGCGGAGGCGAAAGGGGTGTTCGTCTACGTCGAGCACCACAAGCGATTCGACCCGGCGTACGCCGACGCAAAGTTCAAGTCCAAGAACCTGGGCGATTTCAACTACTTCTACAGCTACATGTCACAGCCCAAGTCGCAGCTTGAGACGTTCAAAGCCTGGGCGGGCAGGGAGTCGGACATTTCGTACTATCTCAACTCGCACCACGTCGACGTGTGTGAGTGGATGGTGCGCGACGCGGGCTGGAGACCGTCGACCGTACGCGCGAGCGCGAGTCTCGGTATCTCTGAGGAAGTCGGCTGCGTCAAGGGCACAGAGGACACGATCACGCTGCTCGTGGACTGGACGCGGCCGGGCGACGACAAGCGCGCCACGGGCATCTACACCGCCAGCTGGACTGCACCCATGAATGCGGGCGTTCACTCGCAGCAGCATTTCCACTACATCGCCTCGCGCGGCGAAATCAATGTCAACCAGGCCAAGCGCGGGTACGATGTGGTCGACGAGGCCGACCACTCGGGAAGTTCGCTGAAGTGGTATAATCCGTTCTACATGCGTTACGCGCCCGACGAGGAGGGAAACTTCAACGGCCAGAGCGGGTATGGGTATGTCAGCTTCGAAAAGTTCATTGATGGTGTAACGGCGGTGAATGAGGGACGCGTCAGTCTCGCTCAATTGGACAAGAGAGGTCTCCCAACGTTGAGGAATACGATTCTCACAACCGCGATCCTTGAAGCTGGGCGGAGGAGTTTGGATGATGGAGGACGTGCAATCCAGGTTATTGTAGGCGAAGGTGCTAATGTGGAACTCAAGTGAGTGAGAGGGTGTTGCGCGGACGTTTGTAGACTCCTGTGCCTGGAATGGAGTATTCCAAGCACGGTGATGTCTTGTCGGTCGCTGTGCTGGTCATGGTGACGCTGGTGGTAAGATGGTGCTTTCTGGTCATGGAAAAGTGATTACAACGGGCGAAACGGCATTCACTCTCACCACATCAATCCTTTTTGACAGCATTCAGGCCAAGCAAACGTCTTACCCAGGTCCATACAATCACTACCTGCCTAGTTATACGACAATATCTCTTGCCTTTCTTCCGTGTCGTGATGTCTTCGTCATCTCCGCAGATATGTTTTGGTCCTGTTTCCATGAGATGAAGCACACCATCTGCCATTCCAAGCTGAGGTACCGTGTCGAGCCTTCCCACGAAGACTATCTCTATTCTACAGCCATATATGGCTGTTAACCGGAACCGTGAAGGTTTCCAGAGTGAACCCCGGCCAGGAATTTTCAGATATTAACCTAGTATACAAGGTCCTTGAGCCAGCTTTAGGAAACGGTTCCATCGTTCAGTGCACCCTGCAGTTATCGGGACCGGTGGTATTGTGCAAAATACTGAGATATGAATATCCTGTATCCAAGTCATTGTGCGATTACGATTCTTACACCTAGGGGAATCCCGATGTCAATCGAAGGGTTGAGGTTGCAGGATAGAGACGCAGACCATCTAACGAGGCGCCGATGGAAAGGGTGGAATCTGGGATACTGGTAGACGTTGGTTGCCGACGGAGTTTTCGGTGCCGCTTTTGCATGCGGTACTAGACTTCTAACGCTGCTGTTGACATAAAGTCAGGAATAATAGGTCTTACATGCAGTATACTCCTAGCCCACAGGCGATGGTTCAACTATCCTCTCCGGAGATAGTTATCTTGTAGTGTTTTGCCGGCGGCGATCCGCAGTATGCGCTGCTGCTGCTGTGAACTCGACAGGCCCGAGAATGGATCAACGGTTGTTCATTTGTGCAGCAACGCGTACTCGGTGTTGCCCTCGATTAGGTCGCGGATGATACTGCCATTGTCATCCAGCCGTTCGGAACTGCCTTACAATGGGGGATTCGCTAGATAACATCTGCTACATCGGGCATTCGCACTCGGTGTTCCTACCTCTTTTGCGTTGACCAAAATCAATTGACGAGCTGAAACGCTCGCATATTTCTTGCGGTGTGCGCCCGATAGATATCGAGACAAGTAATAGAATGAAGGAAGCTGCAGTAGGGCGAAGACGGGCTCCGGGTGAGACCTATTGTTAGAAAATGCGACGCTCTTGGAGTTCGAACAGCTACGAGCCTTTTGGTGTTGAGCAGAGACTTTTGCATATGGTACCCAGGTCGTACCCACTGGCCGGAATGCTTCAGCAATTGCTTACCCGTCATGCTATCGATTGGCAGAAGCCACCCAGAAGCCACCCAGAAGCCACTCAGAAGCAAAAGTCTGATAGAGTACCACAATGCTCGCCACCCACGAGCTGGTCTACTGCGGTCAATGACTCAAGAACCTGCCACCGACGGTGGTATTCGATGCATGTCATGTTCTTGGTATGCTGGGCAAGCACCCAAGAAAGACAAAAATAGATACTGGTGGTGAGAGGGTGAGAGATGAATAATGATAATTAGGAGGGCTGGCGAGAGGTGGTGCGGATGGGCACGGGCTGCGACTGTCTAGGCGAGGATGTCTAGGCCTTAGGCGGCTTAAATGCCAGTTGTGCCCCTAGCCACTCGGTGCTACTGAGTTCTTTAGGCTTGGCTTGGCACCGATTAGCAGCCAATTTCCCTCGCGGCATGATGCATCATTCCACCCATTTTCACCGAATTTTCCCTTTGTCGCTCCTTTTCAGCTCTCAATTTACCATCCCCATCCAATTCAATGGACATTCAATACCTTCAACGATGGTGATCACACTACCCGTATCATCACGTAGTACAGTGCCTGTATTTATGTACCCACTGCCTTTTTGAATCTGTCCATTTTAGCCCTCGAGGATCTGCGTCAATTTCGACAGCTTCAAGCTTCAACTTCACGTCTCATGACGAGCCCGCATCCTTCAAGTTTGCTAATCTGAAAGAAATTGTACGCCTGGTTTTGAGGCTTGCTAATGGCATGGCAGTCCAAGGTACGGGTAGAGCCAAGTCATACCAAGCCGACCTGGCTCCCTCGAAATCTCGTTCACAAGGAAAAAGCGTGTGTCCAGCCCTCGCCATTGAAAGCAAGCCCCATAACCAAGGCCGCTGGGTTGACCTTGGCAAGTATCGTATCAGCCAACCTGGCCAGTCATATCACCCTACCAAGGCCTACCATCCGCGGTTTTGGTCCTTCCATGACTAGTGGGGGCTTGGGAGGAGAACAACCTGTGATAATCTTCTCCACCCTCCGCTCCGAGATCGCCAAACTTCAGCTGATGCCTTGGCAGTGGCAGCTGTCGATTGTAGGAATCGTGCGGCCTGTCCCTGATTGCCCGCTCCAAGCTTTCAGCCCGTGCAACTTCAACAAACTCTGCCGCGGGGGTACCGACGGGGTCCTGATCAAACTGGAACGTCGCAGGTGATCAAATGTGCCTATCACTGGTCACCTTGCGTTTGGCCTCGGTGCCTCGACGTACGCCATGGCTCCCCAATCTGACGCCCAGATGTACGGGTGAATGGCAACTTGGTCAGCTCAATTCACTTCCGCCTCGGTTCGAAGTGACCTCAATTCACCGCGAACTGGTGGCGTGGAGCAGATGCAAAAATACTGTGCTAGTAAGGCTGGGGGAGGCAATGCTGTTCGAAAGATCATACTGGCCAACCACGCGACACCGAACAAGCGGTTTGCAATGGCGCCAGTTCTGCAAGTATCCTCTCTACCCTGGTCAGTCCAAGACTCAATGCCACTGCTAAGACGCTAATCAATGGTGTCGGACAACGTTTTTCAGTCCTCCAACTTTAAGTCTGGTCAGTTTTGGCAGCTCATCGTGGCGTTGCAGAGCCCCGTCCCCGGCTCCTTTCGCCATCTTAGTCTCGTCTGGAGAGCATGCAGCCAAACAGGGCATGGTGAGTGGGTGATATGCAAACGACCCAGAATTCTATTATACTCTTCCCAATCTCACCCAAATGCTCTCCTCTTGTATCATCTTTCTTTCTATTCTATAGCATTTCCATTGTCGCGACGCACTGACAATCATTCGTTCTTACCCTTTCCTTTCTTTTTTTTCCCAATTCATTTCTCCTAGCCGCCATGGCTTTCACTCGGCTCATTGCCCTTCTCTCTTACCTGTCACTCGCTGTTCTCAGTTCCGCGTCACCTTCATACCCCCTATCACAATCACTTAATAAACGAGCAGACGACATTGTTCAATTCGAAATCACATTAACATGGGAAGACTACTCACCTGTGGGCGGCACCCCCCGCAAGATGATCATGACGAATGGCACTTTCCCAGGTCCGGCACTGAAGATGAAGGTTGGACAGACCGTCGAATTCCTGGTTCATAATGAGCTTCCCGACCCGACCACGATTCATTTCCACGGTATCGTCCAACAGGGTACCCCATGGGCAGACGGTGTCCCTGGAGTCTCACAGGAGGGAATCGCTCCTGGTACTTCCTACCTCTACAAATGGACCGCTGATGCTTCCGGAGTCTACTTCTATCATGCGCATTTCCGATCCCAGATGATGGATGGATTGTACGGCGCCATTATTATTGCTCCTGAATCCAAGAACGACAAGCCATTCAGCCTAATTAATAGTGATCCAGCCTTCCAGGACTTGATGTCAGCCGCCGATGACGAACTGCAAACCCTATTCATCTCAGACTACAACAAATACACGTCCGCAGAACTACACCAGCAAGAAATCAACGCTAATATCGACTTTGCCTGCTCCGATGCAATCATTGTCAACGGCAAAGGCTCCCAATACTGCCTGTCCAGGGATGAGCTGACCGCGTATACCAACACGAAGGTCACCGCGCTTCTCGCATCAGTCACCCCCTCAGAACTAACTAACAAAGGCTGTTTGCCTCCTAATCTGCCCGCTACCCAGGGTAACTTCACCTTTGCAATTGACACCCTGCCTTCAGATGCCTACTTTGAGTGCACTCCCTCAACCGGCGAGATTGAAATCATTGATGTCGATCCCGCCAAGGGCTTTGCCGCTCTGACTTTTATCAACCCTGGCGGATACGAGCTGCTCAAATTCACCATCGATGCACACAAGATGTGGGTGTACGCCGTCGACGGTGGTTACGTTACACCTCAGCTCGTTGACCAGGTCGTCGTCAACAACGGAGACCGGTATTCAGTCCTGATCGAGCTCAACCAGGCCCCTGCCCAATACTCGATCCGTGTCGCCAACAACGGCTTGAACCAAGTCATCAGTGGCTTCGCTGTCCTCAACTACAAGGGCGCCGTCGGACCGGCCTCTGAAGACCCCAACGCGCTGTCGGGTATGAACTTCGCCGGTGTCAACTTGACCAACCTCGTGCCGTTCAACGACAACAAAGCTGCTCCCTTCCCGCCATCAGTTCCAGCTCCCACCGCCGACACCACCTTCCAGATGAACATCAAGAAGCTTGGCCAGCCCGCAGGAGCCTACGAATGGACTCTCAGCGGCGTGAGCGCATTTGCGCCAGAACTGGAAGATGCAACCCCACTTCTATGGCAAGACCCGGCAACCATCGCCGAAAGCGATCTGCTCTTCAGAACCAACAACGGCAGCTGGGTTGATCTGATCATCAAGACCCAGGGCCCTCTCGCCCAACCTCATCCCATGCACAAGCACTCCAACAAGGCCTACGTCCTCGGAAAGGGCGTCGGCAACTGGACATGGAACACGGTCGACGAGGCCGCCGCCGCGCTGCCGGCTGGCACGTTTAACTTTCAAAACCCGCCACTTCGCGATGGGGTAAGCTTCAAATTCCTTTTTTATCCTGTTGCACTCGAACAATTGCTAACTCATAAATCTCAACAGTACACAACAACCCCCAACGAACAGAATAGCACTTGGATGGCCATCCGCTACCAGGTTGTCAACCCCGGCGCCTTCCTCCTCCATTGCCACGTTCAGACCCACGTGGCTGGCGGCATGGTCGTGGCCATGCTCGACGGTGTGGACGAGTGGCCAGAGGTTCCCGAGGAATACCTCGAGAACAACGGCTTCAAGTACAAGTTGGCCAAGAAGGGCAAGCTGCGACCGAAATCCTCTTAGAGAGAGCTCTGTGTGTGTGTGCGTGTGCGGGAAAAGAACGAACAGACAAAACAGAAACGTGCGGGAAAAAGGATCTGGTCGTATCTTTTGTGTATAATCTCTTGCAAGCATTAATGTTTCCCCTTTTATGTGGCTGTGTGTGTGTGTGTGAAATGAGAAAGAAAAAAAACAACTTTTTTTTCAACATTTCCCACTCTTTTCTTGACAACTCCTTCACTCCAGGAGGCTTTTTTGTTTAAAATTTTACCCCAACTTTGACTGCTGAATACGAATTTATGTTTTGGAAAAAATGACAAAGGCGAAACGGAATGCAGAAACCTGAGAATGGTAGAATAGAGACAAAGGTGGAGGGTCTAACCCCCGTCCAGGAATCAACAAGAAAATCTTCTTGCAAAGTGACTTTTCCTCCCTCTCAACCAAAACTATCTACCGTACATATTGGTGCGAGCAACAACCAGGTCACACTACATATCTTGACACCTACAGAACCCACAACTTGCAGTTTCTGTATGATGCATCACATTCGCATTCGGCCCGGGAAAGGAAAATGTTCCTACTACGTAGCGTAGCTGCTTTTCGTTTTGAACCTGAGGTTTTCTTTTGTCGTGGACGTGTAGCCCCCCTCCTGTTGTTTGGGGTCCCCATCACTCTCCCTGGAAAAAGCCAACTTTCTTGTGTGTGTGTGACGTGACACACGGGGAAAAAGAACGGCAATACTAGTACCAGTCATGTGTCACACCGCGTAGATTGAAAATTGCTTGATTTGTTGTTGACAGGGGGCAATCTATGTAGCACCCTTGGGCTGGCACTACAATCCCGCCCGTATCACATTTTCTCTTCCCTTTTCCACCTCATCCCGTATTTCCAGTTCCAAAGCCTTTTTATGACACGGCCGTAGGCGGATTTAAAACCAAACTCGGCTTATTGTTTGCGTTTCTCTGGAGACGTCATTGAGGAGGGAGGAAAGAGGAGATCAAGAACATGAAGATGACGGCCATGGAGCGCGGTAAGGCGCTGAGTGCCGTCGAGCAGCAGAT